>JAYMSR010000623.1:0-13062 GCA_036897825.1 Plantago rigida | reverse complement strand
TTCAGAAAGAAAAAAAAACAGGTGATAATTAAATCTATTCCGACAGGCGATTTATAGTAGATAATAGTAAGTTGGATTGTGCAATGTTAGTGAATCCAGAACTAGAAAAGAGAAAGCTGCCCTGTCCTTGTAGAGACTTTACCAATTTGATTGGCGTGTACAGGGCACGGGTACATATTCACTACGGCATTCTGTATAGGACTTAGATAGGAAAGCCAGACCCTTGACTTGGGTCTTAGGGACTAGGCCGTTTCTTAGTGCAGCGTCCTGGTCATAGGCAGAAAATGCTTCTCATGCTTCTCATTGGATGAGCTCTGTTCTGATCAGGGCAATGCTACTGTTCCTACAACCATAAAGGATTTATAGTCTTCAGTTTGCATTTAATATGCATAAATGTATTAATGCAGTTTAAATAGGGAAGGGGTACATTTGGCATTGCATTCTCATTGTTTATGTGAGTTTTAACCTCTGGAGACCTCACTTAGTTTGTTCTCTCTGATTTTGGCTCATTTTAGTGTACACATCCAACGGGTGTCTGAGAATGTGCAATGTATGGGCCACCTAGTCTTTTGATATTAAACAAGAGTGTCTTGGGGATGCTATGATTTCAGTATTTTCATGATATTTTAAATCCGGGATGTATTTTACCATGCCCAAGGGAGTGAATGCTGTTGGATATTTTATTTTCGCCTGGATTAAAACATAGGAGATGTAGTTGTGTTATACTCGGTAGTTACTAATATCCTCTGTAGTGGACTCCATCTCCTGTAGCATGGAGTAACGCGCCATTGATATGACAACTATAATATCTTGGTTACCTGCATTATTGAGCTGGGCCCAACTTTGGTTCATTAAATAGGTTTTACTAGACAGTTACTAGACAAATATAACTACAATTATGGATGTGGTTTTGACCTTCATTGAGTAGATAAGGCTTGAGGGGGTCTTATTGTTATTACATATACATTTTTAAGTACTTGTTATCTTTACTAGCTTCAGCACATCAATAATTTCTCCAGTTACTTTGTATTTTGAACTTGTATTATGGAGTTTATTTTTCAGTTGTCATTGACAATATATTGTTTTTCATTTAAAGATCAACATTTGCGATTTATGCTCGTATAATTTATTAACTTAGGTAGTATATCTATACGGTTTTATATGCTCGTTCAGTATTATTTCAAAGTGCGTGCAGAAAACTTGCGCAATGCGCGATTGCTCCAAGGCATGTTTGCGCAAAGTTGTGCTGTGTGCTGTTTATAACTATGTGTGATGTGCTCTATTTGTGAAGGGATGAAGAGAGAATTTGCTATGTTAATGAAGTCTCATTTGGAGGAGATAGGTGAGCTACCCTTTGGAGGTAGAAGAATGACAAGGTCTCAGAATGTAGTATCACCAAGCAAAGACAATGAGGGGTGTGTTAGAAAGGTAGGAGATAAAGTAAAGGGCGGTGAGTCAAAGAGAACAAAGAAGGATGTAGATGAGGGGAAGTTGGAGGCAGTAGGCACTAATGTGGAGGTTGAAGTAAGCATTGCAGAGGTTGAACCAATTAATACAGAGGAAGTATGGACTGATCTGGGAGAAGATTTAGGACAGCCTTCTTGCATAGAGTCACCATCACTGCTGGTTGGAGTCAATGATCTGGATTTTGGAGGCGAAAATGGAAAGAGAGCCACTGACTCAGGATGTGAGAGGATTGAAGAGGCTGCAAACAAGTTGCCTGAGAAGCCGAAGAGGT
Organism: Plantago rigida; assembly: GCA_036897825.1. Lineage (NCBI taxonomy): Eukaryota > Viridiplantae > Streptophyta > Magnoliopsida > Lamiales > Plantaginaceae > Plantago > Plantago rigida. The sequence goes on along the minus strand of JAYMSR010000623.1, from coordinate 11,324 downwards.
TTACTCGTTCAACCTTGAGGGAACAAGATGTTGAGATAGAGATGGAAGTAGGGATTGAAAAGGTGGAGAGTGGGGGCAAACTGGCTTCTACTAGTAGTCCCTCAAAGTTGGAGATGAAGATGTCGAAGAAGGTTGGGCTTGCTAAGCTTCCTATCAAGTTAAAGGATCTTCTGCAGACAGGGTTGCTGGAGGGTCTAAATGTTCGCTATGTACGTGGAACAAAGGTAAAATATTTTACAGTTACACATGCTAATGCAATGCATTTACTTCTCATTTTGTTATTGATCCTTTACTTTACCTTCTCCTTCTCTAGTCGAGGCCTCGGTCAGAGTCTGAACTCAAGGGAGTACTTCGGGGAGTTGGGATTTTATGTTCATGTGGTGAATGCAAGGGAGAAAAGGTAAGCACGACTTAATGTATTGGGTTAACAAAGTTAATTAAGTTGGCTTATCGCCCCCTTTTTTATGTAGATCGTTACTCCGGATCAGTTCGAATTGCATGCGGAGAGTGGGAATACAAGTCCACCTGACTACATCTACTTGGAGAATGGAATGAGCCTTCGAGATGTGTTGAACGCGTGCAGAGCTGTTCATTCAGAGTCTCTGGAAATGTCAATCCTGAATGCCATTGGGCGATCTGAATCTGCTACTACTGCATTTTGTCTAAATTGCAAAGGTGATGTTGAAACTTATATTGTAATTGCGTTATGCATTTCATGTGTGGTTGAGTTTATTGGTTGACATAGGTGTTGTCATTTTATTACCCTGCAGGGTTGATTCCAGAAGATGGGGCTGGTAGGCCAATGCTTTTCTGTGATTTGTGTATTTCAAAGGAGTCAGATCCAAGCACTGCTCAGATTATTCATACCTCTGCTGGGTAACTAGCTAGATTATAAAATTAATGCGGCGTTGCTTTTTCCTTGTCTATGCAGTTATGCACTTCCATTTCATCTGCATTGCAGTTCATAGAGTATTTGTATGATTAATGAGCATGTTACAGACATTAAACCTATTGAATATAGGGGCTTGAAACACAATAGAGTATAGTATGTGAAACTTCCAATTATAGAATGAAGAAATGATAATTGAGACTTGAGTGAAAAAGGGATGAAGATTCTTATTTTTGTCATACTATAAAATAAAGACAGTTAAATTTTCTTTTTTTACATTTTTGTTAAGGTAAACAGGGCAATTGAATTTCAGTTATAAATAACATGCTTGGGTTTCTGCCATGAAGTTGCGATTTATATAGATCTTGAACTGGTTATGCATGTAACATACTCTTGTATTTATTTTCAAAATAAATATGTAAGCGTGCCTCAACATCTGAAACCTATTTTTTTCTCCAATGATTTCGAGTGGGATAATAACCATGCCAAATGTAAGTAACTAAGTACAGTCTGTAACAAGTTGGGATTTCTGGAGGAGAACGAAGGTGTTAATGGAAACTTGTCGTTTAGTAGTTAGTACTCCCTCGTATCCAATAGTAGCATCCCACGGAGTTGCTTTTGTAGTTTTTCATTCAGTTACATACTGAAAGAATGAATAAAAATTGTAAGTGGGGTAATATTTGAGTATATATAAATGAATAAAGCACTGAAAAGAAAGCATTTTTTTAGTAAAGAATGAATAAAGAATTGGAAGTGGGCGTTATTTCATTAGAGAGTGAATAAATATCGATATAAATTTGTAAATAAGTGTGATTGGGACAAAAACTTCCCTTATTTGGGCTGGCAAGCTATTTAAGGAACACTCAGTTTTGGAACCTTTTATTGGAACGGAGGGAGTAGCTCTTATTTTATTGTATATTCTCCAAGATTTCTATTTCACCACATTAGTTCTAGCATGTGTGAGCTAGTTAGCTAGTTGTCTATCTTTTTGTATTTACATTTAAACTGGTTTTGGTATCATGTGCTTTCTAGGTCTCCTACGGCTGAGACTCCTACTCAAGTTGGATGTCGTAGTCAACTCAAAGCCGGAAAAAGTGCCCAAGATTCTTCAAACAGCCGATCTCGCATTAAGTCTCAAGGAAAGCTCACAAAGAAGTAATGATCCTTTCTGTGTATAATAAATCCTAATTGTCCATGTACATAGCCATTTATACATGGAAAAAACATGGTACCTCTATATTTTTCACTACTGCCTATGTGGTATTGTGGCATTGATTCTTGATCTCTTTCAGGGATTTGGGAATGCACAGAGTAGTTTTCACAGAGGATGTGCTTCCAGATGGCGCAGAGTTGCACTATGTTGTCCAGGGAGAAGTAAGTGTATTTTTCTTTCTATTTTTTTTCTTCTTATTCTCTTATTATATTCCTTTTTTTTTTGAAATAATTGTCATCTTTGAGTACTTGTGTGCTTATATTGCTTTCTATAGCTCCTTATGTTCTCTTTAGGAGTAGAATGGATTTTCATTTTTGCTAGTGTTCGAAATTGCTTAGTAATCTTTTTATCATGCTTTCTTCTGAGCAGAAAAGGCCTGAGGGTCTTCTTTAATTATCATCTTTGAGTACTAATGCGCTTTTGATTGATGGTGTACTTGAAAATTCTTGGTAATTTTGTTTTAATTAAAATAATGGGTTTTTATATTGCTCTTTTCTTATTGAGCAGAAAAGGCTTGAGGGTTACAAGAAAGACGGTGCTATCTTCTGCCAATGCTGTAACACTCTGGTAATTTTTAATTTGTTCTCACTTTTTGTTGTAATCTTTTTACCTTGGTTTGCATTAGTTGAATATACATTTTCTTCTCGTTGTATTGATGAACAGGTGAGCCCTTCACAGTTCGAGGCTCATGCTGGTTTTGCTTCCCGTAGAAAGCCGTGAGTTTCTTCTCGTCTGTTTTTTTTGGAGTGTGATAGGAACCACTCATTTGTTCTTCTGGTGAAGTTAGGAGTTTTCATGTTTTCCACTTTGTTATTTTAGTCTTTTTATACAAATGGGATGGTTCATGGTTGGTGCAACTAGGCTTGTATACTGAACCCCACACTCACCCATTTTCTCCTGGCGACTGTATATTGTATTCCATTGCATAGTGAAGGGAATAACCGTACCTGTTATTGCATAGTGAGGGGTTATTACTCCTGCACCCATGCTAGTGTATACCAATTGGGAATTCATTGACAAGCCTAGGTGTTACTACAGCAAGCTTTCTGGCAATGTAATCTGTATCATTTGACTTGTATTGCAGGTATGATAATATATTCACGTCCAACGGAGTGTCTCTGCACAAGCTATCCCTTGAATGGTCAATAAATCATAAACCGGATGTGAAAGAAAGTGATGATCTTTGCTCCATATGTCAGGATGGAGGAGATTTATTGTGCTGTGATAGGTGCCCACGAGCTTTTCACACTGGTAATGTTATATTCTTTTTATGCGTTAGTATTGCTATTGTATTTTCATGTAAGACAAATCTTGAAGTTGTGGTTTGGTTTAAAGTTATACTGGTGTGAAGTATTACTGATAATTTATCTATTCAGTTATAAAATTTCTGAAGATTATTTTAGGTCTATACTGTATACATCTGTTTTATTCCCATTGTCATATCCTTTAGTTAGCTTTGTTTTAGACTGTCAACAAGTCTTGCAAATTGTCTATTCTGTGTAGCAGTAGTTTAAGTATTCTCATTGTTTCGTTTGCAGAATGTGTCGGTGTTCCAAGTATTCCCCATGAAACATGGTATTGTAGATACTGCCAACTTATGTTTGAAAGATCCAAGCTTGAGGAGCGAAGTACAAATGCAATTGCTGCTGGGAGAGTTCCTGGCGTTGATGCCCTCGAAGAAATTGCCCGACGGTGTATTCGCATTGTTGAATCATCATATTCTGACATAGGTGGCTGTGCTGTTTGCAGGTTGCAGTCTAACACCTCTTTTGTTTAATCATTCATCTCAGTTTGGAGTTTGGAATGATATTTGAATCAAGCTATTTGTTGTTTTACTTGGGGTCGCGGACCTATTTCTTGTACTCCCCAGGCATTTTCCATTATCATCAAGTTGCAATGCTTTATTAACAGTTTTGAACTTTAATGTTGCAGCGGTCATGATTTCACCAAGAAAGTGTTTGATGAGCGGACAGTAATCATCTGTGATCAAGTAATTTTGTGTCTTTCAGTTTTTGTTGTCACATCTTGTTTTCATGTCATATTCATTGCCATAACAATTGGTATGTTCTTCCATCATCTGTAGTGTGAAAGGGAATACCACGTGGGTTGTTTGAGAGAGCAGGAGATGGCTGATCTAAAGGTTTGTTCATCCGCTTATAATTGGTCCTGTGTATTCATTTTGTACTCCCGGTTAACTTGTCTTACTCAAAAATTTGCATTCAACTTTTCAGGCACTTCCGGAGGGTGATTGGTATTGTTGCCAACAATGCAGTAATATCAACTCCACTCTGTTTAAGTTGATTGAGGAGGGTGAAATAGGGCTTCCAGAAGATCTTACCAACATTTTGAAGAAGAAAGCTGGAGGGCAAGTTTTAGATCTAAATAATGAGCTTGATATAAAATGGAGAGTGTTGAAAGGGCGAGGAGCTCTAGAAGCCACCAGAAAGTCTCTCTCTGATGCTGTCTCTATTTTTCATGTGAGTAACTTGTAATTGCTGTGTTTCCTTGAGTAATTAATCCAAGGCCCTATTTATGAGCCATTCCATTCAGACATCTCTTTGCAAGATTCTTATATGTTGCAACTTACTATTTGGTGTGCTCGCCGCATCTTTATAAAAGTTTTCAACGTAGAAAATTAAGAGTAAAAGTGTTCAATTCCACTGGTATGAATTAGTTGTCTTACACTATTCAGTATGTTAATTTTATTTGTCATATACTGTACGCACTCAAAGTTATCTAGTACATGTGCGTTCAAATTTTTGCTTTCTATTTCTAATTATTTATGCACCAGAATCCAGACCCCCCCATGTTTTATGGACTAATGATGAACAAATTTTGCTACCTGCCCGTAGTTTTATTGTAATTTTTTATTTTTTTTTAATTTGCTGTCTTGTCATATTGTGTGCTTAAGAAAAATTAAAGGTTGTTTTTCATGTACTATGTTGTACTTCAGAATCGCTTCGATCCAATTGCTGATTCAACCACTGCCAGGCTTGATCTTATCCCACACTTGGTTTACGGGTATTGAGTTTGATATCCTTGACTTTCTTACATCCTTCTTTTATCTATTTATGAAATGGAATTTAGTTACTTGTTGCTGATAAACTTTAACATCTGCAGGAGACTGTTTAAAGGCCAGGATTATCGTGGCATGCACTGTGCCATATTAATGGTCAAGTATGCCTTCTTATTTCTTTATTCTAAATGGACTTGCATTATAAACTTCTGGTTATGTTGTAATTTATCTGTTTTTTTTACAGCTCTGTGGTGGTGTCTGCTGCAATATTTCGGGTTTTTGGGCAGGAAGTCGCGGAGCTTCCATTAGTTGCTACAAGAAAGGACTGCCAAGGAAAGGTTGAACTTACAATAATCCTTTATTATTATTATTGCTCTTTTGATATTCTAGCATAATATATAGATATTGATGAGACTTACTTCTCGGTGTTGATTAACGGTCAACATTTCCCAGGGATACTTTCAATGCTTGTTCTCTTGTATTGAGAATCTTCTTGCGTCACTCAATGTAAAGAACCTGGTTCTTCCGGCTGCTGATGAAGCAGAATCGTTGTGGAAAGATAGATTTGGGTTTAAAAAGTTGGACGAAGACAAGGTTTGCGCCCTCCCCGAGCTGTACTACTTCTCCACATGCATGGTGCAATGACCTTTTTTTTGTTTAATTTTTTGTACTTCCTGTATTATCTACTTCGCAGGTACATCAATACAAAAAACACCATCAACATATGATGATATTCCAAGAAACATCAATCTTACACAAGCCAATCCCCAATTCTGAAATATGAACCCTTCCTGATCGTTGGAAGGTGAGTGGTGCTGCTGTGGGGGATCGTGTTACAATGTCAGATTCGTGTCTTGTACTTGAAGAGGAACTGACTGGTTCGCACAGTTTCTATGTATAGGAAGTAGTTATATAAACCAGACAAAATCTGCAAATATATACCGCAGTAAATGTGAAGTTTTTGGATTTCAGGTACATACTCTGCAATGTATTCGATACAATTAAACACCTGCTTTAATTGCATTTGGCATGCCTAGTTGGTAAATTATGTTTTTCTTGGTTATAGAAGGTGGTAAGCATACAAAACGTGACGTGTAGACCATGCAGATTGAAATGCTATATCATAATTTGAATTGCTAAACCATAATGATGCATTTACCTTCTTTAAGGAGCGATACAACATGATATCAAATCTAGTTTGTAAAGCGATTCAAAATGACATGTTTGCAATGTCATAATAAAATCGAGTTCATATTCAAATTCTGTCCACCAATCCAATTAAATCTGAAGAATGCTGTATCTTTTTTATGAGCAGGACTGTTTAACAACAAGCAATATACTGATACTGGAATACATCGTGGAAGTCCATCGTGTTATTGAGTGCACGCTTTACAAATCAGTAAGGGTTTCAGCGTTTTGTTACCCACCCCTTATGTTTCAGCTCGATCTTATTGTTTTTTTCTTCTTTCACTTGCATTTATATTTTCTTGCATAAACAAAGAACTATTATTATGCTATATGAATTGTAGAAATATAATAGAATGCTTAAAGTTAGCCTTGAATCGATTCTTTCTTCTTTTGGTCATTGCATATGCGGATACGATAGTAAATTTATTGACGTATTAGTGTTCTAAAATATTTCTTGCATGAAAGTGCAATTTCAAAACTCGAACAGACATAAATATCCTATAGTATAGAATCTGGACTTCTTAAATTTCTCCATCTTAATATCCATATTCATTTAAAATAAATAGTAGTCATATGTTGCCTGGACTCTTCCATTCCCTTGTCATACTCCCGTTGGACCCTCAACACTCACACATGAGCACCCGAGTCGGGTACTCGGTGCCGGCCCTAGGTAAATATAGAGTAGTCATGTTGGATACTGAAAGTTAAACTACCCATATAACTTTATAGAAAGTTGTGTATTATAATTATGGTGAATCTGTTTTAATCATTTTTTTTATAATATAGAAAGATGTGATAATAATTAAACTTGAAAGTTGAAATTACTATTATACAAACTTTTGCAAGAGACCGTCTTTTTGAGAGACAGAATCAACACCACATGCTTATCAACTTTAGCTAGAAAAACAACGCGTGTTTAGCTACAAAGATCACATGTATACTTCAAATATCGTGTGTTTAGTATACATGTATCCTGGATTACATGCATTACGGAACATGTAATGTTTGTACCTAAAGATGTGATGTTTCTATCTACATGTAATGTTAATCTTGTCTCTCTGAGAGACTGTCTTTCACTAAAGTTGCTCTTAATATTATGATTTTAATGACGCCAAATCCTAGCTTGCAATTGTTATTGTTAATTTTAAGAGGAAATTTTTTATTACTATGAATCAATATGCATGTGAGTAATTCATCCCACTAGATCTACTAGTAAATTAGAATAACTTGCGTAAAAAAGAAAAAATGTTACATCTAATGAAGAAGCCATAGAAAAAAAAAAGAAATTTTGCACAACGTGTAAAATATGTAGTATGTACTACAAATGAAAAAGGCAAGTGAGCCATTTGTGCAAAATCCACAATGAGGTTTCCATGTGTTTTGGTAATCTGCTCCAATTATGGAACTTCACGTGGATTTTGCCCAAGTGGCCAAACTTTGGGAGGGGGCGGGGGTGCTAGTTTGCAGATATTCTTTTTGACCAAGACTCGAGACCATAATGAAACAAAACTAAAGAAGTACTATAACTTCATCTACTAATCTATAAATAAGAAACAATGCTTGTCCTGGTTGATGATTGTACATTACTACATTTTGATGAATACGTTTCGTATCCAGAATATGTACCATTATCTCCAAATCAATGTTTATTACTCATTTTGTCTGGATCATGATTCATGCACCAAATAGACTGGAAAAGTTATGGCTTCTATTGAATTTCCTTTATTTAATCAAACTCTGCTGATTGGCCCAGTCATATGGTACATACTTTTTTGGATTTAAAAACAGCAGCAATATGTGTTGCTTATGACTTATGAGATGGCCACTATGAATCTATGAATGAGGCATCATTGAATAGGAGTAGATGTGTATAAGCAATATCCCATGGGTAATTCATAGAAAAAGAGCAAATAAGCATATTTATTGTTGAGGTGTGATACATGTCTCGTGGATTCGATATTGATCCTCCAATGTATTTTGGAGTTTCTATGAAGGAAAATATTAGATTAGTCTTCTCAACATGGAAAAATTGGATTTATCCATAAGATAGATGACAAATACAATAAATGATGATTTACTATTGATACTTCTGTTGGGAATTCAATAAATTGTTTTTTGGCTTTTATTGCTTTGTTCTGGGCCTGGCAAAGTCTGTAATACTACTTCCATCCCCTAATATAATTTAGTAAATGTGCGGGTTTTCAAAATGTAAGATGTTTAGCTACTTTCAGCTATATTTTTTCCATTCATACCCTAGTTGCCTCCTTTTAGGTTCACATATTCTTTTACTTTTTAACTCATTTCTATAATTCTCTCTCCTTTTTCTTTTCTTTTTTAACATTTTTAAATTTTTTAATGGAGGACTATGTCCTCGTGTTATTGATCAAAAGGAAACATTCATGGGGGGTATATAATACCCAAGAACAGTACATAGGCAGGATATACGAACTTGCAACACAAAATATGTTCTACTCTGAGTTATAGGAAATAGTTTAAATACAATCCAAAATTCCGAATCAAAATACAAGTCTTCAAGGTAAATCTTCCTTCTCATAACTGAATTAACCATTTCCAAATCTTCATTCCGTAGCAGCAAAAGAGTCAATAAGCTGTATTAAGATAGTTGTGGCTTTATAATTAGATACTACATCCATTTCTTAATATAAGTTTTTTTAGTTGATTGTACACTACTACACTTGTTAATTTTGCTATTTTTTCCAGTACGCCCATATTAATTCTACTAAGTTAGCTAAAAAGTAAAATAATATGTCAATCTTAAAGGTGACATGTAGGGGTATGGATGGAAAATTGTAGCTAAAACATCAAATATTCTGAAAAACATGCATTTGTTAAAGCATCTTATCTTGATAAACGGAAGTTGTAGTACACATACTACATGGTTTCTTTTCCTTTTCTTTTTGCCTCCGATTGCTTTTATGGTAATAAATGAACCAGTTTTAAAAACAATTTAGTTAAGTTGTAGATAACAATGTTAATGATGGCCGTTCTTATATAAATGTATTACCTTGTATGGTTTAATTAATCTGATGAAGTAATAAAAAGTTCTTGGATTTCCATCAACGTAATTTGAAAACTAAATGTAGTCAACTATCAAGTATCAACTATCAAGGTTACTTTAGGTATGAAAAAGGCTCAGTTTTAAAACTAAATTTAGGAGGTTGCCCTTCGTTATAAAGAATCGTTTTGTTTATATAATACTGTAATTAAGAATGAAGAACGTTGTAAAAATGTAATCTTAGATGTAGATTTCCATCATTTTTGGGAAATGAACATAATGGTGTAGAAGCTAAAATTGATGTTTGTTAAAGGAACGAACATAGAAATAACTTTGCAAAGCAGTACCTCACAGATTCTACTTGTTTAGTTCAGTTCCAGTATATCCTTTACTGAGCATCTGCTTTCTTGAATTTGTGATATCAGTTTTGAAGAGATGTTGATGGAACGGTGAAGGCTCCTCTTGCAATCTCTTTTTTGTAGCGAAGGAGAAGGTCAATAGTAGTTATTGCTTGAATGCTTTTGCTCAAAGCTAGAAATTAGTGCTTATGATGGTATCAGAAGGCTTGCTGGAGAATTTTTTTTTTCTTTCTGTAAATTGTTTCTGAAGGAAGCCAAAGTTTTGCCCGGTACTAGTACCTATTTTGTTGATCCGGTAGTATTGGAAATTAGGTTGGAACTCTAGAGCATGAAGAGGTGGCCCTCAGCCTTCTGGGGGCTTTAATCTCAAACAAAAATGTTCAGAACAGGGATGGTACAATTACCATGCCATATTAATTTATTATATATATTTTTTGAAATTAAAGTATGTCTTAAACTTCAATTACTCCAGTTTCAAGTCTCCCTGTTTCTATTCTGTTGTACCTGTACCAGAAGAGGAAAATGTCATTACTCAGTTAGATGAGGATTGAATTGAATTAATTGTGGAGTAATTGATTTACCTGCAATTTTTTAAGTGAAACTGATAGTAGTAGCCAGCAAGATGTATTTTTACAGAACAGCTTTTGTGATAGACCGTTGCTTTGTGAGATGAGATCATCATCATTTCCCATGCTTTTGTGATAGTAGTAGCCAGCAAGATGTATATTTTATATATGTGATATTTGAACCTGGACATGTGATTTGTAACTAAATAGGTGTGATTTGTAACTAAATAGGTGATGTTGATCAAGTCTACTCAAAAGTTTTGATATTATGATTCCCAAGGACAAATATTGTTATTTGTGGTATTCATTCCCAAACAAAACGAGCATATCAATCAAATGCCAAACATTTCATTTGTCTATGAGCTCGAGACACAGTAAAATGGAGATTTTGATCCATGACTATATTAGAACCTGCGTCTCATACCATCAGGAATCTTGTTGGACACGTCAGTTTCATTCAAACCCTGTTACTAACAATTTTTCAATTAACCAACTTAACTTAGTTATATAAATAGTTACTCCCAAATAAGCCTTAACATAATAAATTAAAAACAAAAATGAAAATAAAAAAAAAGTCCACCGGAGCTTCCAGGCTGTCATGGACGGCCGGAATCACCACCGGAGCTTGCATGGCAGTCTGGAATCTTCTTGTAGAGCTTTCATGGTGGATCTCCGGAGCTTCATTGGCGATTCCGACATGGATCTTCAAGTCCGCCTGGAAATTCCGACGAAGTAATCGAAATGGTGAATAGGAGGAGGTTGTGACGTTTCTCGAGATCTCGAGCTTTTCGGGCGAGATGCGACAGAAAGAGGAAGACGAGATGGGTCGACAGTCGGCGAGAAGAGGAAAGCGGCGAGTGAGGAGAGCGGCAGGAAGGGAAGAGTGAAATGGAATAAGAAAGGAAAGAAGAATGAAGAAATAACGGGTTTATTTGTTGCAGGGACTGAATTGCATGTTTTGGAAACTTGAGACCCATGACTTTAGAAATTTGATGTGATCAGGGACTGTATATTGAATTTTTTAAAATTAATTTGGACTAAAATTGAAATTTTGAAAAGTTTAAGGGACTAAAATCG
>JAYMSR010000622.1:0-13063 GCA_036897825.1 Plantago rigida | reverse complement strand
ATCTACCATGAAAATCCAGTGAACAAAGAATGACTAGTTTGTACTTTCTAATAGAGAAATAAACTTTTGTAGGTAAAAATCAAACGATTTGGTCATGATTCATGGCCATTGTTTTTAGCTTTAATTTCGAATACTATCACCCATATATAGTAAGAAGAGTTTTTTACAATTACCATTTAGAAGAATTTTAATTGAGGAAAAAATATACAAAACTTGCCCTAAATTTGCTTTCCGGTGTTGTATCTAATTTACATCCCTGATGATGTTCTGTTTATCCTTGACGCACCCAGTTTTGGAGCAGCAGGTTTTGCACCCCTGCCTCGTGATGAAAAAGGCTTTGGCGCGGCAGTGGGTGGGGGAGCAGCAATGGCATCCCAAAGATCGTCATCAGCACCAGATTTCAGATTCAATGATGACTTGGATGATGATTTTGGAATTGGAGCGGCAACTGAACCCCAAGGGTCATCATCGTCAGTACCTGCTCTGCTGGCTTTTGCGGTCGTAGGTTTTGATGCTGTCCTTGGTGCAGGATTGCCCCACAGGTCGCTATCTTCCTCTTTATTTACCCTTGCTGTGCCCTTTGGTCTAGAGCTTGAAACTGAACAGAATGTGACAAAACTCATAAGATGGAATTCTATAATTCTATTGTAAAAAATCATGCAGTACTTGCATGTCATTGTAGAAAGTTGAGAAAAATATCTCAATGAATTATCTTCCTAACCGTAGAAACATGTCAAGTGTTTATATAAAATAGGAAGAGGTCAGTCATTGAATGCACATCAGGAGCAGATAAATTTCGTGTGTCAAGCTATTGGTGTCAATGAGTAATCTTCAGCACAAAGAAAAGTATGTTTAATCAGTGCCTACTATAATGACCTTTTTTTGTGGTATCTGACTAAAATTATCAGAACTTTTTTAGGAAGTTTGCTTGATCCGAAAAGGATGAAATCACTTACCTTGTGGTTTTGGCTGTGAGACAGGCCGTTTTTGAGCTGCTTGGATGTTTGCGAGGACGGGAGATGGTTTTGCCTCCTCTAGTGGCTCGATATCATCCCAACCATCTTTGTCGCCATCTTCATGAATGCCATTTTCTAACTCTCCCCATCCATCAATTGATGCAGGGGAATCCGATTGAACATGGTCAGTGAAATTATTTAAACTGGCTGTTGAACTAACGCGCACAGGTGCAATATCCACACCATCTGTCACTGCGGTATCACAGATATATGTCAGAGCTGATCGACTGGGAAGGGAAGAATTACTAAACTTGTTTCAAGAGGATCACACATGCATCTCCAAATATTCCCACATACGTTGCTATGCATAATAGTATTAATTTAGGATTTTACGCTCCCAACCTCCCTCACGGGTTTAATGTAAGACACATCTCGATTTTCACATCACCCCCCTAAAAAGGTTGCATCTTTAATATATTGAGGGGGCAGTAGATGTAAGTTTTGTGGAGGTAGAAACCATTTATTATCCAAAAGATAAGAGGGTACTTCCGATTTCTTAGAAATGAGAAAGTGGCATCTGAACAGGCACAGTTCTCAGCATAAATATCAAAATAAATTATTCCCCAGAACAATAAAGAAAAGGAAAGCAAGAGAATATGCAAAACCTTCACCTGAACTGGTAACGGATGCAGGTGAAGCTAGAGGTGCTGGTGAAGCAAGCGTACTTTGGTCGGAGGGTTTGCCTGTCAAAGACAAAGAGCTCATGGCCCATCTGTATCATAGTAATCGTATTAGAGTGAGTTACATACAATGGCTTCATATCAATGGTACATACATACACACAATAGTAGAAGTTATTATATCGTTTTGTGGTTTAGAGTATGTTATGCACTATGTGGAAGGTGCAAAGAAGAAAAAAAATCAATTTACTCCTTGATCAGTTTTCATTTAAAACAAGCTGAATCTATACAACCTTCAATTTCTGACAACATGCTTTCTTCACATAATAGTTGAAAACGAGTAAAAGGGTAGTGTTAAAATTAAGATAATAGAGTATCATTTCCATTGCACTTTTACCAGATTTGGATGAAAAAGAAAGAAAATAAATTACACCGAGAAATTCAGACATGCTCAGCCTACCCGAGTAAACTTGCATTTCCGTGTATGGACGAATTTCCTGTGCCTGTTGAATCTGAAGCATCGCCATTGCTTGTCTGTAGAGAGACATAAATGCGGATCAACGCTCCATTGAAGATGGAATGAGAAAAAGTGAGCAAGTTAAATAAAATGGTACACATCTACAGCAGAAACAACAAATATAAGAGGATTCTAAGTTTAATCAACATGCTTGCACCAACAGTCAGATTCCTAGAATTCTTCTCCAAATTAGAAATCAAATGTCATAAGAAATCCAGATTCCTTTCACCAACAGCAGGATAGTACAGGGCAAAATGGTTTCCTATCTCACCTCGTGATACTGTTTCACAATCTGCAAGAACTGTTCAACAGCTTTGAATGCCTCCAATCGGACATCACTGTAAGACAGAGAGCAGGCTATTAGCAAAATTATAAATGCAAGATTTAAAAAGGTTGAAAACTACAGGCAGCCCCATTAAAAGAAATTGAATAAAGCAACACAACATCTTTCATGGTCGGGCAATCATTGGCCCAAGGCATAAAAATTACAACGACGGACCAACTATAGCAGGATGAAGGGGAGGAAACAGAGAACTTATGTTCAGCTCAAATACTTAGTCTGCAAATCCATGTTTGGCAGATTCCTCGGTGAAATCATCAACGAGAAGAAAACATAAGAGAAGGTAAATGTTCCATTACCCAAGATGAACTGGGAGCACATGAATTAATTCTCAATAAATTAGGTGTATACGAAATTAAAAGAATAATTTTAAGGGACAAGAGGCATCTGCAGCAAAAGAAAAGTTGGGGTTGCCTGCAACAAAGAACAGGGTAGGAATTGGGGAAAGAATTTTATTATTATGGAGGAAGGATTAGAGACGAGGATGGACCATCTCAAAGTATGAAATCTGCTTATTTTCAGAAAGTATAGTAAAAGGCCATAGCATAAAATGTTATCACCACTAATCGAATTTTTCTGCAATAAAATACAAGGCAATATGCTTACTACCGGAAGGAATCTCTTAAACACCATACAATAGCAAACTGATTGAGGGCTATATCCTACTCCTGGTGCAAACTTTTCGAGAATCACACTGCCTTTCCTCTCCCTGAAACTCATTATGCTTTAACTTAGTCTTGACCTTCCCAAATATACAAAGGCAATATAAGTTTTTGTCTCTACATCATGACTACAGTGCCAGTACCAAATGAAGCTTCAGTTGGGTAAATTATCAACACACTGCTCTGGGATTCACAAGGATGAAATGGTTGTGTGTATGCACAGGGGGGGGGGGATTAGTTAAAAAAAAGCTTAAGAAAAATACCTGTCACTATCAATGGTCAGGACCACAACATTTGGTAATATTCGAGTTGCAATCTCAGTAACATCATAGTATGAGCTAGTGGCACACAAGGCCCTAATACCTGACAGAAGGAGAACAAACTTCATGAAGTGGCAGTTACAGAGCATAAGCTTTACTGGAGGGTATTGGGAGTTCTTGAGGCAGATATTGCTGAAGGTATCGGATTGCCAGTCCAACAGGCTAAGAATGGAATCATAAGGTAAAGAAAAGAGTTACCTGCTCCTCTAGCAGGAGAGAATGTGTCGCGCAGAGCTCGAACTGTGAATGCATTTATCAAAACTCTCTTCCTGGTCTGAATTGCAAGAATACATTAACTCGTGGACATAAGAGATTACAAGTTCTAACTTCTAAGAGGTCTGAAAGGACAGGAAGAACCACACAGTACCTACCCCATCATTAAGGTAACTTGCTATATTTCCAAGCAAAATCGTTGTGTTGGTTCTGATTGCCGGTTCTTCATCCACCTGTATCACATAAGAAATTAAAGCAATTCCCTACAGGGCTCTTCAAAACAAGTGTGAGAACAAATGTTGGGAAAACCACAAGAAGTCCCGAGTAATAATTTGTAGAAAGAGCACACCTGAAGCTTTGAGAGGAACTTCAAGAGTGATGCCGCCATGGTCCGCTGAGAAAGCTGTAAATTAAAATTGCAAAACATCAGATATTACTGAGTTAAATAGTTTTGATCCAACCACCCCATGATACTAAGTTAAAAGTCACTGGCTCACTGCTATGATTAATCTCAACATTCGAGACCAGCTATTATTGCTTAGCAATTTGAGACATCCAGCTTAAAATACGGTCCTCAAAACTCCAGTTCGCTAAATAATCTACTGAATATCTAAGCAAAGGACTTTCTAATTTAAGCAAAGACAGAACACAAAGTTTGTAGGAATAAAGTGTATCACTTGCCTACATAAAAGTCGATGATAAAATGCCTAATGGCAGATTCAAGAACATAAATGAAAGAACACTTCGTTGGGCCGAGGTCCCAAAGGAACAATCCAAGTGGTAAAGAGATTGGGGTGCAGGTTTCAAATCTAATCTCATTGGAGCCACCTTGGAGTGAGGGTTGTGGGTGAGAGAGTTTATCACACACCCCACCCCACCCCACACACCCCAAAAAAAATAATAAAAAACACTGTGTGGGCCCAAAGAGAAGTAGAAAAGCATTGCGACATCATATCAAATTGCCACATACTTATACATTTGATAATAGCTTTAAAGAAGCATCATTTAGATTATCAATACAGCCAGCACTTACCAAAAAGGTACGAGTATGAGACATTAGAAGGCATTTACCTTGGGAGCTAGGACAAGCATAGATTTTAGAGTCAGCTCCCTTACAAAAGCAGATGTGTCCGAGAACCCATTAGCAACATGAGGGTAAACCTAATTACCACAAACACAAAATTCACCATTATCCATGTGTTTTTCTATATATGCATCAACCAAGAGAAAAACCATAACCGTGTTCAAAACTATGACTTCATACTTGTTCATCCACGATTTTCGTAGTTAGTGACTCCCCATACTGATCAATATGCTGAAGAAGACTTGTGCGAATGGCCCGATCATTGGAGGCAAAAAGTTTGATAATTGTTGGCAACACCTACATACGACAAACCAAAGTTCAGGCTCAGCAACACAAGTACATCCATTCCTGTGCTTAAACATACAAGATCACAATACAGGTGTCATAGAGATGTGAACATAATAACCTGGAGACTAAATTCTTCTGTTGAAAGCCACAAACCAAGCTTCAGCAATGCGGTTAAAGCAGGTGCAGTAGCTGAACCAAATTCCAAAGCAGATGCGAGCAATGGAAGCAACTGTAAAATATAGAAATTATTTAATGCGACTTAAAGAGCATCAGGATCAGGTAAAGTATAAGATATCCAATGTTAAGAAATACCTTTTTAAGTACTATCTGTCGTGGAAGTTGCTCAGCTAGATTTGGAAGCTTGCGGAAAAAGTTATCCTTCTCCACACTGTCCTTCAAACTAATAATATCCATGAACTGTATGGTTTCCACCAATTTGTTATGAAAATACTCTGCAATAGTGTTTTTTGCTTATTAGATATAGAAATAAGCCAGAAAAGTTACATGGTTGACATGATTAGCGACATCAAATTAGATTCTTTCATGTAAGAAGAAATGGTCCAATTAAGAGGAAGAATACTTGGAAATTCAAATGTTACTCTCTGAAAAGTGACAAACAAGATCAAACAGAAACAGAAAAGCCATTGCCAATTCGACTAAAAAAATGTTGAGATTACTTACGATAAATTGATAATTATCACGAAGATAAAACAGGTGAACGACGACTAACAATATCATATGGCCTATTGTAATAATATACTAAACAGCTGTATACACAACCATTGTACAAAATAATTGCAATAATATAGTCCCCTAAACAGAACAGTATAATTTTGTATACAGTTCTTGTATAAAAATTTCCTCAAAAAAAATCCTTGTATAAAATAATTGCAATAATATACTAAACAGTAAACAATATAAATTTGTAGATATTTAACCCCATGTAATCAAATTTCAGTGAAACCTCACCACTATTTTCCAGGAGCTTTGATGAATTCAACCTGCGTGAAGGATCTGACCCCAAGAGGCGCTGATAATCGGGAAGTAGAGACTGGTACAGGACAATAAAAAAATCAACATGGCGAAGAATTCAAAGCTCCGTGAAAGGGACAATGATTGCAAAGATCAGTATCTAGTGGCAGAAATAGAAAGTGCCTCGCAATCGAGACAAGAAATGAAGAAATACTATCACCTTTGGTATGTTAGCGGTATTCTTCAAATCCTCAAATCTACTCAACTTCATTCCCGAGAAGAGTTCATAAATTAGACAGCCTACCAATTCCACATCAATGAATATTCAGTAAAAAGTAAGAGACATGTAGTAAGTACAGGGTGCAGTCTTCTCTCTGGATTTTCTTTTTCGCTTTTGCTTCTTTTTTCCTATTTATTTTTCATTCTTCATTTTTTTTCTTTTACCTATCTGTTGTATTGCACATTATGTGTTCTCCTCCACTCCTTTGTATCTAGTTACTGAAACTGGAAATATGGAAGTGCCTATTAATATTATATCTTCACCAATCATTTAAAAGAAAAATAAATCCATGCTATGGATGTGATCTACACCACATCCAGTTGCTGCTTGCCATGAAGTAGGCCTTAGTATCTAAATCACATAAAATTTTAATAAGAAAGACTAAGAGATTTCTAAGATTGTCTTAGATTGGGAAATAAATTAATAAGAAAGACGTCACTCATGCAATTCAGGATGGGCAATACCATAGAAATCTTTAAGTGCATATTCCGCACTCATGGATTTTTAAAATAGGCTAGGCAGGGAAGTTGTTATCAGCATACTCAGAAAAGATTAATGAATAATCAAACTGGCAGCTTTATTGCAGATCAAGATATCAAATAAAATAATACTCACTCCACTTCACTAAAAGCTTTCCATTTTTCCATTTCGGGAGTTTTACTAAAAGCTTTCCAGTTCCTTTTATGGTTCCACTTATTAATTTTTTAACCACGTTCTTTCATACTTTATCAATTATCTCCTTTTACCCTTTACCATCCAAATTACTACATCAATATAAACCACCTTTTACTCATCCTCCTTAAAAATTGTGCCTAAGAAAATGTAAAACTTTTAAGGGAATGGAGGTATTAATACAAACATACCTAATCCCCAGGAATCAATAGCCCATGGCTTCGACTTTCTGATAGCAACCCAGTCAGATGTGGACAGCTCCTTTGGTTTGTATTGAGGAGCAATAAGATATTCAAATTGCTGTGTAAAAAAATCAACAGGGTTATAGGATGTCAGCTACTAGATCAGCAAACGGAGAGCAGAATGGCAAGTAAAAATAGGACGAGAACTTCTTTTGCACCATTCTCCATTTAAATTGACGTTAAATTGAGAAAGATGCATGCCAATTACAAGACGTTGCAAACGATGATGCAGTCCACATTTGACATGATTGTCTTCCATCAAAAGGAAAAGATACTATATCAAACAGTTAGAGAATTGCATCATGCAATTCACAATTTTTCAACATGAAGTATTGGCATGATACAGAATTCACTCTATTATAAATTGCACATTGGTTTGTTGAGTTAGGCAATATATTTAGACAAAAAACACCAATGTTGAATTTTTACGGCACTACTGAAAACACGAGCACAAGGTGAACACTTACAAGCATAGGTCCAGTTGAAGCCTCATTATTCCCATCAAATTCTGAAAGAACATCAAATGCATGGAGTTTCCAGTCCAGAGTTGGGGTGACGACAACACTAGCCATACAAACATTACCATGGACCTAAAGCATCCAGAATGGAAATTTACTGTTAATACCTGAACGATGAAATAAAGAACAAGATAAATAAAATATGAGAAATTGCTAAAGCTCACATAAAACTAATCATAATGTAATGGCACAAACAAAGCTAACCATACATGTACAATGCACACACTCATATCTAGCACCAGATGGAGAACTTCTGCACTGTTTCACAATATGTCACATTCTAAAAGATATATACAGCACTGGCCAGAAGACTCCATTCATCGAAGTCGGTGTTTAGTTAAATTAGAAGGCCTGATTATATCTTAATCATCATATTCAGCAAGTGGAGGTCAAATCAAATGTTCGTTGGCAAAAAAGAGGTGTTTATCATCTCCCCCAAGTAAACTCCATATTGTGACAGATGAAGCAAGAACAATGGCCAAAATCTAGAGTTTGAAGGTAAATGATCCTAAATGAATTATTAGCATGCATAATCAAAAGCAGACCAGGTTAGAATGCATACCAATTTGCAATCGTTGTTCAAGAAGCTCACTGCTTTAGCTATCCGGTTAAGCCCCCAAGCATAGTATTCTTCCCTGCCAAAAGAAAAGTAACAAAATTGAAGTTTAAACAGCCAGACAAGCAAGAGAACAACATCAAACAAAACTACCAAATCAGCATCTAAGACAGATAAGCTCAATATGACTGATGCTCAGAGAAAATGGGGTTTGGACTAATATGGATAAACCAAAATTTTCAAATTTCAATCTGAGGACAAGTTGCTGGTAGGAAGTTTACAAAAGAAGAATTATGGAAATGCAACATCAGAACTTATTTAAAAAATTAACTTTTAAGTAGAAAGAGACAAATTGAAGATGGCCAAACCTTTGGCTGCCCTGCAACCCCAATTCCTTGATCTTTTCAGCAAGTGGCATAACAGGCTCAGTCACTATATAGATGATTGCTTTTGTGGTAGAGCCATCAAAACTTTCAGCTTCAGTGCTGTGGAGAAATGACAAAATATTTGGATGCCTGACCTGAAAGAGGTTAAGATAGCTTTCAGTTCAGAGATTTTGCTAGGTGCACAGAGAAGTAAAAGGGGTATGCACAAAATCTTAAAATCCTACAAAATGTATAACATATTAATATTACAAATTCAAGTATGATCAATTGCTAGTGCTGTGGCTCGGAGCTAATATCACCCTCTATTCGGATGCGTAATGAGCCATAAAACCCCCAGGACAACAAAGTCCTCATGATTGATGTCAAAATACTCTGTAAGTGATGTTGCAAATAATTTTGAAACCGTCGGTGTAAACTAGCTGCCCAAAGGGATTTCTCTGTCAGAAACCAAAACCTGAATCCTAAAATCGCAAATATTGACTTATGGATAATTTCTGAATGGACTCGAGCAACAATTATTATTTTGTATTACTATTATACCACAAATTCTAAAATCATAGCACTTTTAATACACGATAAATTTTATAACGAAGGCAATTACAAAAAATAAGATTGTGGACTTCTGGTCAATCCTCACTCATAGATACACAATGTAGACCAACTTAGAAAGCCATATGCATGTATATAGAATCCAATCAACACGCTTAGAGAAACTCACTGTTGTATAGCAGACAATTCCCAATTTTTTTGGGGGGGAGGGTCATGTAGAGGAAGACATAATCAAACATTGAAGTGTTACATTTCAGAAATTTCATTTGCAACAATACAGCAAATGGCAGCCAACCAGAGACCCAGATAAACTATTATCATCCATCAAACAGAAATACATCCACACAAAGCTTACCGTTCGAAGACGCTTGACACCATTACGGCCAGCAGCTAAATGCCCATCATTGAAATTACTACCAGAAAGCGAAAATACTGAGACAGGAGACCCGTCATCCTGTTACATAAATGCAACATAGTTGGAAAATAAATGTTAAGCCTTATATAATATCGGCATTCCAAAAAGATGACCCAAGAAACACCAAACAAAACATATGCTCAATTCATATTCCAGGCAGAGGGAGTGAGCATTTAATCTAGTAAAGACTAAGTCAGTACTGACAATAAATTATTTGGGGAAGTCGATTTCCACTTGCAGCGGTTTTAGACGGGAATCATACAGGTTTGGAATCTCTTGCCCAAAAAAATGCACTTATTGTAAAGATATTGATTTACTTACATGAGCATTGTTGCGGTTGCGGGCCTACATAGAATTAGTATTGGTGGCAAATCAAGAGACAAAATGCTAACTCCATGAAAAAAACATACTTACAGGCCTTAGGGAGATCAAACTTCAATTCACTATTTGGAGAACACACAAACTCTCCATCTTTGACACGACAGAACAAACCTAGCGGGATTGTATATATATTAAATATTAATTTAAAATAGAGAGAGTTCCTGAAGATATTTTAGGATGATTCTGCAAGTTCCAATAATTTAACCAAAATAAGCACAACTCAAAAAAATCGAAGGAATTCCCAGCACTTGCAACATGACAGCACATTCAAGTTTAGGTCTGCTTGCCCAGTAACTAGCTAAAATTCCCAAGTCCACAAAGCTTTGCAATAATGATTGAACGGTTAGAAGGAGACTATCATGCAATGAACTGTCAATTTCTAATATAGAAATCATTTTTACGTCTACATCCCCAGAAAACCAGTTATGTTCTGTCTCTCCTGCACTACAATGGATTTATATTGTCAATACTCCTAGCACATGCGAAAATTGTCAGGCCTCGAGCAAATTATATGACTATATCCCCCTGGTCAAAGTACCAATTCATAAATGCTAGTAATTGTTAATTTCATTAGCATCCAACCATCAAACTAAAGCAAAATCAAAAGCCGACAGTGCATTCAACAAATAATCTACGCCAATCTACCACCAGCAACTTGGTGTGAACTGTTAAATATCCCACATCGGTTGAAAATATCCTGGTCATGATCTATAAGATAAGGGGCAACTCTCTCCCCTTACAACACCTTTTAAGGAGCAGATTGATCTATAAGATAAGGGACAGCTCTCTCCCACCTTCTACATGAACAATTTACAATTATCAAATTGACATTTCGCAAGATCAAACCATTTAACTACCAGAAGCGAGAGTTGAAATGTAGATACAAATAATTGATGGAACAAATTCATACTTGTAGCTACCATTTTCAACTCTCCTAATTCTCATCCTAGCATTATACCATGGAGATCCAATTTCTGCTACTCCTAATATCATATACAAACATTTCCAAGCCCAGAGAAATTATATCACTATATCCAGCTGAGAAAATCACTAGCTACAAAATGACAATTCTAAAGCAAAATTAGAAACTAGAAATGCACCCAACGAATAAGCTACGCCTGCAAGTTGATCTGATCAGGTTTCAGCTTCCTACGTAAAAATAGAGGAATCGAATTGGGAAAACAAACCTTGGAGGTTCCACGATAGTGCACCCAAGAGCCCCAAGCAGAGGAGTAAGGCTCGCCGATGTTGTACGGCAGATCCTTGAGGCCCGTGGCGGATCCGCTCACCACTCCTTTCAGAAACTTAAACATCTCCGCTCGGAGCCCGTCCCGATCGGTGGAGGTCGATCTAACTGTGGAATCGGAGATTTGGAAGCAATAGAGACGGGTTGTGCACTTTGTGCTGTGATGATGATGAGTTTGATGACGATGACAATGGATGGATCTTGATGTAATTTACCAATCTTTAAACTGATCTGTTTTTTCTATTCTTTTTATTTTTTACTTTTTTTTCCTGTTAATGACATTATTTTATTACTAAGAAACAATTTTGGAAAAATTCTAAGAGTAACATATGACACTAAATATTACAAAAAAGACCTGACATGAGTTAGTACGGTGTTGTAACTCAAAGAGTTTGGTGTTAATATAATGATTTAACTCAGCGAGTCTGGTGTTAATGTAGTGTTGTAATGCAGCGGGTCTCTAGTTGTAATAAAATTTGTGATTGGTTTGCATGTGATGAACTCAACATTTTATGGGTTTGCACTGCATGCCGACCAAAGCAATGCAAACCATGATGATATCTATCGATATCCGATCTATTAGTCCGATACAGTTACGTGTGAAGTGGCATACACATATCACGTTAGTATCGTTTTGAACTGGATTCCGTGCGTATTTACTTTTAAAATCACCAAAACGCCTCATGCGAGTTCAAAGTGGTGGTCTACTTGTACAATATTCATACCTTCCATTCTTGGATAACAACAACTCATAGTCTCATGCTCCCTCCGTTCTGAATAACTTTATACATTATGGTTGACACGTAATTTCAAGCAAAAAGTTAAAATAATGATAATACATAAAAAAATGTAGGGGGGGATGTATGTTTAGTAGCAAAATGTATAATTTATGTAGAGTTTAAATTGTTTATTATTTGTTGAGTGGATAGTCTCCTTTTGTAGTAATGTATGAAGTTTTATGGGACGGCTAAAGATAGCAAATGTATGAAGTTTTGCGAAACGGAGGAAGTACTAACAAGGTGTACATTTTTTCCAGAAATCCATCCATAAGAAATTCAAGGTTAAGCGTGATTGCTCGGAACAATATTATGATGGGTGAACAATTGAAAAGTCTTCCAATGTGAGCACATGTGAGGACAAGTGCGCCATAAAGGACATATGTTTGTACATTGCAACATATTAACCGGAGAGAAATTCAGGAGTAACCGCATCTGCCCACAAGTGGACGGGCATTACAAAAATACTATATAAACATCTAATGAATACTAATAATACGTAAGAGATCTTAAAGTACTTGAGAATGTTGTTCATATCAACAAGATGCACATTTTTTTAGGGAATGCATTTATAAAAACTCCAGAGCTAAATGCACGCTCTAGAGCAATACTGAGATGGTGGTGACAAAATGAGAAGTCTCGTTCTTCGCACACGAGTGAGGACCAAGTATGTAGACCTACATACCAGATCCATTTCAGTTTGAACCGGAATTCATTACAAGAATTCTGCTATATGGGACGGATTGGGGCGACGGATTATTCGTCGCTATTTCACGACGAATAGCTCTGGATTAGCGACAAATTTAACAAATTGCTCAATCCGTCTCTAATATGTCGCTAATCTGTCTCTAATTAGAGATGGATTAATCTGTCGCTAAGCCTGTTAAATAACGGGAAGAACACCTTTCTTCCCCCATTTCTCTTCAGCTTCAATTCTTCTCCTTTTAATCGTCATTTACGCCCCTTCTCCAACTCCGATCAAAACTCCACCATTCCGGTCATTATTGGAC
>JAYMSR010000621.1:0-13065 GCA_036897825.1 Plantago rigida | reverse complement strand
CTCTCTCTCTCTCTCTGTGTGTGTGTGTGTGTGTGTATGCATGTGCACGCGCGCACACACACTCTAAATTATGTTGCAGCCAAGTCTTTGACAAGTTGCTCGTTTAACTCATGTTAACGTTTTCGGACTAGATGATTATATAACTATTTTTTTTTTGCCTTCTTCAATTTGTAGTTGGGACTTCATTTATGCTGAATACGTAATGGCTGCTGGTCAGCATCACCGATCTATAGTTTGGCAGGTAATGGAAATGAAGCTGACATTGTTGTTCTTGTGTTTTGGTTAGAAATTCCTGCATTCTTCTTTAATTGTATGTTGGGGGTGAGAGGTATGGATATTACTGATGGATTGCATGATAATCAGCTCCCTTATCCTGTACCTAGTTGATGATTGTATTGCTTTCATTTTGTGGCTTACAGGTTGGCCTTTTCTTTTTATATTGTGGC
Organism: Plantago rigida; assembly: GCA_036897825.1. Taxonomy (NCBI): domain Eukaryota; kingdom Viridiplantae; phylum Streptophyta; class Magnoliopsida; order Lamiales; family Plantaginaceae; genus Plantago; species Plantago rigida. The sequence goes on along the minus strand of JAYMSR010000621.1, from coordinate 12,619 downwards.
ACTTTATAATGATATTTTCTTTCTTTGTTATAATGAAAATTTTATTTTAACTTGAAAAAATAAAGATAATTGTTACAGAATGGGATTGTAAATACAAATCAATATTTTACAAATTAGTTCAATCCCATTGAAATTGATTTGTAATTGCACTCAATTGCACAACTACAATAGTTGTATAATTTTATAGTTTTATATATATAATGTGTCAATGCTCTTACTGAACGTTCCATATTGTAACATTATAGTTCATTCATTGTCCCTTAAGAAATAAATGTTGGTACATGATTCATACTTTATTTGTTATCCCTTGGATTACGCAGATTGCTGAGGACTATTCCCACTGTGAATTCCTTATCCGCCTACCAGGATACTGTCCAAGTATGCCAATTAAGATCATCTTTTAACTCAGTGATCTCTAATCTCCTGCTAGAAACTGTAATCTTCGCTAGCCAATTAAGTTTGTAGGTTAATGTATCTTACTCTCTGTTGCTGACATCTACAGTGCCTGCATTCCGAGATGCAGTAGATGTTCCTTTAGTGGTTAGGAGATTGCACAAATCACGGGAGGAGGTATTGGAATAGCTTCACTTTTATATAACTAACCTAAAGCTTTGTAGATCTTGGTAAATGCATATTAATATTTTTATATATGGATTCCAGGTAAGAAGAGATCTTGGATATCCAGAAGATGTTAAGATAGTTATTCTCAACTTCGGTGGACAGGTAATGAGTTGTCTCTTCTTTTTGATTTAATTGATAAATTATGTCTGGATTTTTTTTCTAGTTGGTTCATGGCTCTTGGGGCTGTAGAAGAAACACTGCTATGTGTGCTTTCTCTGATTAAGAAAAAACGTTCTAGTGTGATTAGTGCGCCAACAGAATGTATATATATGGGAATATATAATTGAAGGATTATGTTAAATTAACGATGGGTGAAATAAAATTAAAATAGCATCAAGTCATGAGACATGAATATTGTGAAATTATCCATTCCCGAGACAACCACCAATCACGTAGTTTATTCATAAATTGGATCAAATACATACGTTGATAATTTGATATCAAAGAAAGCGAGATTTCAGTTAATTTTTTACAGCTTTTGATAGCTGTAAATTTGTTTCTCTATCCAGTCAAACTGAGTTTGGTGAGCAAAAAGCACCTATAAGCTTTGTTAACCTTCCAAGTGCTAAGGGCATGTTAAAAAAGAAACCTTGAAGAAAATGGTATGGTAGGACTTAGGAGATTCTTTGTTTGCATAAATGTTTAAGTGCATATGGTTCAAACTTTTTTCCATGTGAAGAATAGACTGGATTGTATAGTAATTTATGAAGAGAAAAATTATTTGTTTAGGGGCTGTTCTACGACGTCAACACTAAAACGGAGTAAACTCATAAATGCTTCACTGTCTGGACTCGAGTTCGAGAAATCAAGATGTACATTTACAATTCTCAAGTAATCAAGTAATTCTTCGTATTGCAAATAACTCCGTACAAAACCCTCAGCCACCAAAATGAGTATGGATCTTTTTTGCTTAAACCACATCCACTGGTGCGATAATACTTTCTCAATAGAATGTAAAGTAATATTTAGTAAAGAATGACCTGTGCTGCCGTAACTACAACATGTAGATTTATGACTCCTAAGCTGCCCAAAGAATAATAATTCACTTGTGAACTTTGAGTTGTACGTTTTTAAATCACAATTGTACAAAGCTATATTTTCCAACTACATCCTATGGGTGTCGTCTCCAAGAGATCGTTGCATACTTATGTGTTGCCTATCTTTTGCAGCCAGCAGGTTGGACTTTGAAGGAGGAGTACCTGCCGCATGGTTGGATTTGTCTGGTAGTTATCCAGATAATTTGGTTTTTGGTGAATGTACCTGGATATTTTTACTGTGAGGGATTGAGTGCATATTTGATTTCATGTCCAGGTTTGTGGCGCCTCTGATAGTACAATTCTTCCTCCAAATTTTGTCAAGCTAGCAAAAGACGTATATACTCCAGACTTGATAGCTGCATCCGACTGCATGCTCGGTCAGTCATTTAACCTGTCTACATCATTGATTTGTTGTTCTTTATATGAATCATTACACAAGTCTGAAGTTCTGTAACATTTCAGGAAAAATTGGATATGGGACAGTCAGCGAGGCCTTGGCGTATAAGATACCATTTGTGTTTGTTCGTAGAGACTACTTCAATGAAGAGCCATTCTTGAGAAATATGCTCGAGGTAAGAATGGATTCTGGTTAGTTATGCCTTCTTAAGGATAGATCAGTCCTTAACGTAATATCCATACTTGATCCTGCATTTATGATTATCTCTGCGAAAAAATTGCTTTTAGATGGGTTGACTAATTAGAATCCTATTGTTAGTTCTATCAAGGTGGCGTTGAGATGATAAGAAGGGATTTACTTACTGGACATTGGGGGCCCTATCTCGAACATGCAGTTTCTTTGAAACCATGCTATGAGGGGGCAAGCAATGGCGGTGAGGTACTAATATCTTCCTTTATGTGACTTAGACTGTTTTACATTGCTCAATAACCAATTTATCATGTATTTCATAATCATTCATGGTATATTTACTTCAAAAGGTGTCATGGAGCTTCTGAAAATAAAGTGTTACTAAACTTAGTGTGCACGAGCAGCCAAAAACACCTTTTCTTTCTTTCTTTGATATTTTTTTCTTTTCGTGAAATTGCCATAATAGTTATGTAGATCATAACCTAAGCTCTTTCCCCTATGTCCAAAGGTGCAAAGCAATGGGCATAAATTGTTTAAACTGTACTGTTTGTTACCCATAGAACTCAGCATGCTTGTGACTCCACAAAATATTAGTAACGTACACCAAAAGTTTCTGGATATAGTCCTGCATATTTTGAATTTTGGAGTCCTTTTAGGTGCCTTTTGGCTATTGATTAACCAAATTAGCTTAAACTGTGAACAAAATTGCAGGGAAACACAAGGCATTGTGTGATCCTCTTTTTTCTTGCTTTCTTTTCCCTCTTTTTCTTCTGCTTCTTCATTTTTTTCTCCCTATATTGGGCTGTAGCACCCTCTAAGGTGAACTGTTGATAATTATCCTTACGTAGATTTCAAGAAGCAGAACTATTATTTTCTTTCAATTTTCCATGCTATATGCTCTGCTCAAGTTAAAATGACCTGTATATGGACATGTTTGGTACTGGTAGTCCCATATTGGTGAACTATATGCTCTGCTTTCTCTTGTTTTCATACATTTGATATTTATGTATTTGACGTTTCATCATGATACATTTAAATGTGAGCCTTACCATTTTATAAGCTAATGGTTCTGTTTCATTCATTAATCTCCAGGTTGCAGCCCGTATTTTGCAGGATACTGCTTTTGGAAAGAATCACAAATCAGATAAGGTGAGGCTAAACTGATTTTGCAAAAGTAACTGACTGTGAAGTGCCTGTCCATCTAACTAAGTTATGCATATTTTGTTTCCGGACTTGTAGCATAGCGGAGCTAGGAGGTTGCGCGATGCCATTGTTCTTGGTTATGAATTGCAAAGGGTTCCTGGAAGAGATCTCAGCATTCCAGATTGGTATGCAAATGCTGAAACCGAACTTAGTCTTCGTACGGGATCTCCTACAGCTGAAATGAGTGATGACAGTTTTAAAATGCCTTCGTGAGTGTCTTTATCTTGTTTATGCTACTCGCTAATCCTTTTCAGAACAATATTTAATTTCTTTCTTACATAGTCCAAAAACATTTTTTACTAGACAACCAGAGGACTTTGAGATTCTTCATGGGGATGTTTTGGATCTTCCTGATACTATGAATTTCTTGAAGAGCCTATCGGAGCTTGATGCATTTCTTAATTATGGGAAGAGTCATGGGAAGCGCCAGATAAGGGAACAAAAGGCTGCTGCTGGCCTTTTTAATTGGGAGGTACATAACTCAGTTTTTCAGATTTTCTTTGTGACATAATAGTTAATAATAATCTTGATACATGGTATGTGATTCGGCTAATGAATATGCATCTAAATATTTGTTTGCCATTCTCTTGTGTAATTAACATTGACGGTCACTCCTAGAATAGGCAGAATCGCATCTGAACTTCATAAACTTGAGACCTTTTAGTGGAGCTTCCTTTTTTATTATTTCCCAGATATCATATCGCAATTACATTGCAGCAGTTTGATATGTTTTTGTGCTTGAGTTGCTTCATGTACATTCATCCAGGATGGCACTTACTGTTTCTTGTATGTTTTTCTCATCAAACGTGATAATAGTGATATTTATTTATAATTTAATCTTTTTGAACTGGTTCATTTAAATATTACTGTGGAAACTGTATGTGTTGAATTTTTTTTTTTTAATTTAGTGTAAATATTTTCTATGTAGGACGACATATATGTGACCAGAGCACCTGGAAGGTTAGATGTTATGGGTGGAATTGCCGATTACTCTGGCAGCCTTGTATTGCAGGTACTACACCTCTCTTGTCCGTTTCCCTTCCCAACCTCATAAAAATTTATAGAGCAATCTTAAAGAATGTAATTTACAGAGCATCCATGATGTCTTCTACATTGCTGTTGACTCCAATAATTAGAGATACGAAATTATGTACGAAAGTTTATGATACAAGCTGAAGAACTCCCTAAAAACAATGTTTATAATTCTAATTCCTGATTAATATTTCACAGATTGAATTAACACCACATCCTTATTGACAGAACCATCAATGCATGTCTTATGGAAGATCTACGTTTACATTTGTGGGCAGTTAAAATTTTGTTGATTATTTTCTTAAGGAATCCTTATGTCTAGTATCAATCTTTTTTTACTATGATACTGTACTTTTGGACAGTTGCACGAAGTAGTTGAAGACTTTTTTGATATGATTGCATGCACATGATCAATATAATTTCTTTTCATGAATTGACCTGACCTGGTCTATTCGTTTGTATTAGAAAAATGACATCCTCTGGTTTCCCCTTTCCGATAACTCTAATAGAAAAATGACCAGGCCACTCTGCTTCCTCATAACTCAGTGAGTTTTCTCAATAGTTACTGAAAACATTTGCAGATGCCGATTAGAGAAGCATGCCATGTTGCCATTCAGCAGATCCATCCCACCAAACAGAGACTGTGGAAGCATGCTCAGGCCCGGAAGATTGCCAAAGGACAAGAATCAACTCCAATCCTGCAAATTGTATGTGATTTCATTAAACTAAATGTTATTTTTCCTACAAGAAAATTTTAAAGGAAAATGAAAGATAATTGATAAAGAAGTTAGTATATGTCAAGTAGCTAAGAGTATAATGACAGCTCTCACAATATGTAAGAATTTCATGCATGGAAGTGTGTGAGTATGACTTCCAATTGATGATTATCAGTTTTAGTACCAACTTATTCTGTTTGAGGATGTATCATTGAAGGCTTATTACCGTTTATGCCAACAATTTGTCCACTTTGTTTCAATAATCTTATCTATCTGCCTGTTCGTTATCTTTTATATTTTAATACATTAGATGTATACTTATTCTCTCAAACATAATTTATCATTCTCGCAGGTCTCATATGGCTCTGAATTAAGCAATCGCGGGCCAACCTTTGATATGGATATTTCAGATTTCATGGACGAAGGACAACCCATGTCGTATGAAAAAGCTAGAAGTTACTTCGCTCAAGATCCCTCCCAGAGGTTTCATTTATATGTTTTCTATTAAGCTTCTTTGAAGTTGTTTCTTTTGTCATACTAAATAGATTCCCATCCTAGATGGGCTGCGTATATTGCAGGGACTATCCTCGTTCTGATGAAAGAGCTAAACATAAGATTTGAGAATAGTATTAGCATGCTGGTATGTATATCATTTTAGGAGTTTTATATTACACCATCTCTTACCCTATTACCAGTTCCTTCGTTTCTTGTTATGATTTTTAAATATACCTTATTTCTTAATTGTTTCATGTATATGAGTGCATGATTCTGAGTTGTGAGTGCACCTAATTATTTTTAGGCCCTAGAAGGCTAGAACTCTTTGCTTCATCAGAAGTAATTGGATGCTGAACTTGATGGGTTCAGTGATGTGTGGATTTTAACCACCACCATACGTACAAGAACTCTAACTATCCTATGCCACGGGATGAAACTTTGCTACTTAAAAGCGCCCGATCCCGTCCGTCACATGACTAGGTTACCTCAATCCTAGCAAGTCAGCTTTACCTAAAAGTGACTAAGTGTATTTAGTGAAGTTTGAGGGTGTGCCAAGGTAGCAGAAGTATTCACCCCAATAATCTAGTTTCTCCCTTGTGCTGCTTTCTTTTTACACTTAATTAGTTAACGGAACCTCCCCACCTAAAGTTTAGGATGGAGAGGGATCTCTTATTATTTACCATGGAGAGTTTCCTACTAGATAGTTACATTTACGTGAGTACCCAACTGTCTAGATTTGTAGTCCTGCCCAAAGATGACTTTTAGCCCCCATGTGCGACAAACTCTTGAGAACGCCCGGATATCCAAGTGACATGCTTTGGTTGCCGTTAGTTTGTTCAGATGTCTACAACGGATATAATTATACGATGAAGTCCTTTTTTATATGCTTGCTGAAAAATGTCCACATATCCAGTCCTATCATGCTTTTGCAAACTGGTACTATAAATTTCAGCAGTTTTATGTGACCAAGTCTTCATATATTTTACTTTTGTTCTTACTGGCCTCGAAGAAATATAGAAAACATTTTCATCTGCCATAACTTTTAGTAAAATACAGCTGGGGTATGCTGGTTATATTCCTCGCGTATAACTCAGCATCCTTATTAGATTCATATTATTTACAAAAACTGCAGGTATTTTCTGCTGTGCCAGAGGGAAAAGGTGTCTCTTCCTCTGCAGCAGTGGAGGTTGCTAGTCTGGCTGCCGTTGCTGCTGCTCACGGTACTTTAATATTATTTTTTCCATCTTTTCAATCTTTTTGACCATTTAATTTTTTTGTCTTCAATAGTTAAATATCTGATAGTCTGATCCTCCTACATGCAAGCATCACACTCTACATATGTGTGTGTAATAGGATCTGATAGATCTAAGATTGTGTTTTCTTATGGCTAATTCATAAGTGTCGAATTTCAGTGATGTGGAGTAGGTTTTGACCACAGGAGACCGGAGTTGGTGTGTGTGTTTAATGGATATCCGTAAAAACGAATTTATACTTGTTCAGTACTCTCTAGATATCCAGTATGTGTGATATAATGCTTGAAAATTCAGCGTCTGGTCATGTCAAATACTTCTACAGGAGGTGTCATATACGTGTTAGGAATATTTTTCTGTACAAGTTTTAAAGTAAAAAAATATGGAAATGTAAAATAAGACAAAAGGTGAAAAAAAACTAATTGTAATGCTGTTATCTGTTGGTATTAAGTTTTTAAACTGTAAATTTTACGGCTTATGCTGTACAAGTTTTGTGTCTCTAAAATACACGTGGTATCTCCCTATACATGTACCTAAGTTCTTCCCAAGTTTATACGTTAGTTTCTTTTTGCTCTCTATTTTCTACCACATTATCCTCGTAATCCGTCCAAGACCCTGAGTAACTTAGTAGCGTAGCTGATGAAGTCTCCTTCCAAGAAGAGGTTAACAGAAAATGGAGTCAATTCGTATATCAATCTGTTCTGTAAATTTGAAATATTTTCCATCTAATTGTGTATCTGTTTTATGCATAGTTGGATAATGACCGTGTGGTCTGTTTATGGTATCTGTTTATGGTATGGTGCCTCCACTAAGTGTATAGAGCTACAATTTAGCGTTGTCAAAATTTAAGCATATGCATCAGACTCTGAATATAACTATGATAACCCAAAATTAAAAGGACTGTGTAATGTGTGCTACCTCTTTTGTGCTTTTCAGGATTGGAAATCAGCCCGAGAGAGCTTGCCTTGCTCTGCCAAAAGGTTTCAATTCTAATCTATGTTATAAAGCCCAGGCTTCCATCACAATATATTTTGACCATTAGTTTCCATATCCTTTTATGTGGAACCTGACACTATTTCCATGTGGGAAGGTGGAAAACCATATAGTTGGGGCACCATGTGGCGTGATGGACCAGATGACTTCTGCATGTGGAGAATCTAATAAACTGCTTGCGATGATTTGCCAGGTAGTCGTAGTTAACGTTGAGAGATCATTCTTCTTGACTCAATTTTCCTAAAAATAATAGTTCTGAATCCGTTGGAACTTCTTTGCAGCCTGCTGAAGTTCTCGGCTTAGTAGACATTCCAGGCCATGTAAGATTTTGGGGAATCGATTCAGGAATCAGACACAGGTATGATCTAGCTTAATATTTTATCAGCTACTTTATGACATAGACATATGTGATATGTCTATGTCATGCGCTCCAGATCATGTGTAAAACTACATTGCAAGCATACAAATGTAATTTTGTTAGTTAAATTTGTTAGTGGGTTGTCTCTATCTCTCTCTCTCTTTTTGTTTTTGGTAACTTTCCTCAAGTGGGTTTCACATAAAATTTGTTTTGTAGTGTTGGTGGTGCCGATTATGGATCTGTAAGAATTGGTGCCTTCATGGGTCGCAAAATTATAAAATCTGTTGCAGCAGAAATGCTACCTCAGCAAAACGGAATGGTATGTGATGATATGGAAGAAGATGGAGTCGAACTACTCGAAAGTGAAGCTTCCTTGGACTACCTGTGCAACTTGTCACCCCACAGGTGTGCATATTTCCTGTAATCAACTTCATGTATACAGAAGTTGATATATAGTACTTGACTACTTGCATAGCCAAGTAAAATAGTATTTTGACATGGGGTCGCTTGCTAATCTAGTCTTAAATAAATACGACATGTTCGTTCTTGTGTTTTCAGATATGAAGGTGTATATGTTAACCAGCTTCCTGAAACCATACTTGGTGAGGCATTCTTGGACAAATATACTGACCACAATGATTCAGTCACAGTGATAGATATGAAGCGAAATTATGCTCTCAGAGCTGCTGCCAGACACCCTATATACGAAAATTTTCGTGTTAAGGTAACAAAGTAACACGTGTTCAGAAAAACTTTACAGGTACTGGATTCCCCATGCCCCTTGGTGTTTTACATGATAATAATATGAGTAATGTATGATTAACAGGCTTTCAAGGCGCTGCTGACATCTGCAACTTCAGATGATCAGTTAGTAGCTCTCGGAGAACTGATGTACCAGGTATTTTCACATTTGTGTCATGTTCCATTATGCAATTACGCTAGTTAGATGCCATTTGGATGGCTTGGATTCGGATAGAGCAGATAATATTTCTGGGGAAAAGAAAAAAGATATGATTTGTCTGTTGAAGTACTGAAGTGGAATATCGACTGTTTTTTCTTACCCGTACAGTGTCACTACAGTTACAGTGCTTGTGGGCTTGGATCAGATGGGACAGACAGGCTTGTCCAGCTAGTGCAAGAAATGCAGCATAGTAAAATCTCAAAATCTGCTGAAGGAACTCTGTATGGTGCAAAAATTACAGGTGGAGGATCTGGTGGCACGGTTTGTGTTGTCGGTAGGAATTGCTTACGAAGCAGCGAACAAATTCTTCAGGTACGCACATAGATTCTCGGATTAACTTGTTTTTCTTGTGGAGCTTCTTGTATGTTACTTTGTCGATCGGATCAAAATGTAGAACCATGTAGGATACATAACCCCATGGTGTTGTACGGCCCAGAATCATGAAAAAATTATTAGCTATATCGTCTGAGGTGCTTATGTGTATTACGATGCAGATTCAGCAGAGATACAAGGGACAAACGGGGTACCTGCCAATTATATTTGAGGGATCATCACCAGGTGCAGGCAGGTTCGGGCATCTGAGAGTCCGTAGACGTAGTAAAATCAACTAAGATTGATTGATGGCTGCCTGCCGTAGCACCAAGGCTGATTGTGGCTAGAATAATGGAGATCTATCAATCTAAGTTGAGATCTAGAATAATGGAGATCTAGAAGATTATGGTGATGATAAATGTGTATAGAGATAAAGTTGATGGCAGGAATAATTGTTATCATTATAAATAAAAGATTTGTTTAATTTCAATTTCCACTCAAGTTACTGATCAAAATCCCATATCAATTCACTTGACCTGTTCTTCAGATTCAGAGTTCCAAACTCTAGCAAAGCTTTATGTTTTTTTGAAAACAGAAACGATAAGAAAATGATAAACTCTCTGAGTAAGCATAAAAATATGAAATGGCAGACGGACCTTAGGAGAAAAAAAATCACTACTAAAAAAACAGAATTACTAAACGGAATGTTTTTTTCATATATTTTTGTATAACATTTTTCCGATGTAATTTCAGAGTAATTAACTGCTAGAACGGTAAATGAGTAGCATATATAACGAAATTACTTCCAGACCTGAGCACCAAATTTTGCCAACTATAATTGCAAGCTTTTGGGGATTGTCAAAGGCATATATGCAGAGGTATCAATGATCTATACAGAATCCATCCTTCCTTCACATTGTGATAGTGGAACATTGTGTAGTGTGAGTTAAACGTTGCAATACAAATACATTCTCAGAAAAGTTCACACAGTTAAAGACAAAGGCACACGACGTGCACCAAGATTATGAGAAGAATTCGGAACAGGGTATTTCAAAGTCCGAGGAGTTAAGTCTACAAACTCCCAAGTTGTAACTCAACAGAATACATTTCCGAAGAAGCTTGTTCATTTGAGAGCAAAACACACTGAAAAAGAACTAATATTGGGAGTTTTTTGTCATAATAAGCTTTGTTTCCTGTAGACTTCCAGTTCTATATCGTTGAGTTAAATGAGAGGAAAATAAGAGCAGTGTTAGTGATGAATACTGGTAGTTATATAACTTAAATTAGAGCATGATTAATAGCTCCTTCAGACACCCTTCCAAGTTGTTCATCTTCACTAAAACTAGTGCTTACTATGTTTACAAGATTCTGAACCAAATAAATGGAACAGCCACCGCAGTTCTTCAATGAATAAACTGGAATTATTCAAAGAAGCACTAGGGATTGGAAGGCGTATTATCTACCTCTTGGTAAACGGACTCGTATGTGGCCACTCTAGTCTTTGAATCTTCTAACTTAATCTCCTCCATGAAGCCCCTAGTCATATTCATGAAAGACTCTTTGTGCAAAATTTTCCATTCCTACCATGACCATCATAATATAAAAGGTGAAGTTATTAGGCGAAGTTAGAATCATTTTTGCACATTAAATTGTGTACAGACTGCAGGCTACTCTGATAGAGGTTTAGAGCAAGAGAGTAGCCAAACCTCAAAATCCCACTCTCCATATAGATTTGGATCAGTCTTGTTTACCCAAACGTAAGTGTAGGCTTGCAATTTCTGAGAACTATCCTGTAAAATCAAAAGATTCAGCAATCTTTATTATACACAAGAAGCAGGGTTCCGCATTGCAAGTAAAAAACAATGTTACTACTACAAGTACTACATATAATATACTATTAGCCATAGGAAAAAATAGAAGCAAGCAAAGCAACATTGAGTGGAGATACCTCCAAAGAAACATGAACTGTAGCCCTTTCATACTCATCATCCTCAAACATATCGAGAATATGAAGTTCAGGAGGAGTGATGCCTAGGAGTACCTGAATATTAAGTTAAGTCGAAACTCATGGCAAATGAGGAAATAAAAGGCATAATAATGATCCTTGTAAAGAGTACAATTCTTTTGTTTTCCACACTAGCAAGCAGCCAGGTTATCATAATTCTGTACAGTTGGAGAAGATCAGAGGTAGATGAATAGTACTTCCCAATAGGTTGACAATCTGACATATTGCACAGATCATGCCTTATCATCTCATTACGAATTAAAGTGTCTGTTTGGCTAGTGATTAAACTCAAGAAAACCTCGTTAAAAACACATATTCTAAATTTTCTTGATTTAAACCGTTAGCCAAACAAAATGCGTAAAAAAAGAACATTACTGAGCAACATACAAACCTTCCCTTTAACTTGGTTAGTTTTGAGAGGTGTAATGGCAGGGTAAACACGTCCCTTGATGCTAAACCGGTGGCTACAAAACAGTTAGAAAGAGTTCAGCTACTCCAGTTAAGTTAGTGATACTCTGTTTGTCTCAACAAAACTGAACTGTAATTAATGGTTTTTAACGGAACCCGAATCGAACTAATCTTGTCAGATGAACTTGAACTAAAACCACCAGTATCGATCGATATGAGTAAATTCCATCTCATCGTGATGATAATAAAATGAAAAGGATTGAACTGATAACAAATCAATAAAACAGTTGTCTTAAAAATGAGAAAAAGTCAACAGTGAGAGAGACTGACTAGTCCGGTAGGGAAGCAGAGGAAGAAGAAGGGATTCGACCCAATAGGATCGAAACGACATCGTCAGCCAGGAGACTGCCGTACACGAACACGTTTGCCATCAATCGCAATTCAATTCAATTCAATTTTCGGGACTCTCTTTCTTTCCACTGGAATGGAAACAAACAACACGAAGATGCTATTTAATCGCTTTGTGTCTGTCCTTGTGCGTCAAATGTGTAATCCCATCTACAAGTCGTCAGTTTCATATTTTTATTTTTATTACATAAAAACATCACACTTTTTACCAAACGCAATACATTTTAGTAATAA
>JAYMSR010000620.1:0-13073 GCA_036897825.1 Plantago rigida | reverse complement strand
TTTTATTTTAATGTATAGATAAATACACAAAGGATGCCGTAACTTGCACGCAATGTATTGCGAACGCTAGCTAGGTAGTAATAAGTGGGAAAAATTCATATCAATTAGACTCTGTATATATTTATTCATTTTAGGAAAGATTAGATTTTGCGGACATACAAAAATTTGTTAATATTATTCAACATTTCATAACCGGCCTTTACCAACTTTATCACATTTGGATGCAAATTTAGCTCTCTTAGTAGTTAGTAGTAGTAGTTATTGTGGACGGATATTCATGCATTAGTTGTTCGGCACGTAATTTTTGTTGTACGATTCGAAGAATTGATTTTTTTTTTAAAAAAACTTATGGTACTAAAAATTATGATTATAAAATATATATAGTACCAAGGTCTACATGTATATTAATTTTGTTTCGAGATGTTACACGAGTCGAGCCCTTGACTCGTTTGATAAGATATTTCAGTCGAGTTCAACTCTAACTTGGTGCTCGTTTTATTAACGAGTTGAGTATGGATCAATTTTTTATACTTGACTAGACTCGGTCAGACTCAATTAAACCCGATTAACTATTTTTCCTTTTTATATTTATACGTATATTTTTGTATTTTTTGGTGATGAATCGAAATTACAGTCGGAATTAAATAATCAAGTAAAACTTCTCTTAATCAGACACCATTTCCGGATTTCCCTTTCCCTTCCCATGGTACTTTTCTTGCTTCCTACCAGAAAGACTAAATAGCGAGCAATTGAAGGGCTCAACTGATCGCCTCTTCGATCGATCTCCACTGAACGAACACCATGAGCGAATTTCGCAAACACCAGGTACTTCTTCCCTCCTCTAATCAATTTTCCCAATTATTCCGTTTTCGGTATCCATTTCCGGTCTGAACTTTCCGATCATCAGGTATCACTGCGCGGAGCTAGTGCCAAGGAAATCACTCGAGATGCGCTTCTCGAGAAGGTTAATCAGGAAAGAGAGCTTCGTAATTATGCCCGCCGAGCTAACTCCTCCGTTTTGCTCATTCAGGTTTCAAAATTTTCTCACTGGAATAGATACCTAGTTTAGTTGCTTTCTAGTTTGTGTAATTACATTTGTTGATGTGATGATTTATTGAATTCAGAGGGTCTGGAGGCGGCATCATGCCGTCAAAACGGCGGCATTGCAGATGCAGCTGGAATGGGAGGATATGATTGGTGGTTCTGGTGATCTTACCAGAATGCAGATGTGTAGTGAAGTGTTGAGGCCTTTTCTGTTTTTCGTTGATTATTTGTGTGTTCGGCTTGGGAGTATGGGAGCTAGGGAGAGGGATTGTATGATGATTTGCTTCAAAACGGTTCTGGAGAACATCAATTCTAACGGTAATGCCTTACTGAATTTTTTAACCCCCTTCCCATGGTAGGCTTCATATTCATTGGACTTGAGAAATTGTGTCATCTTCGAGGCACTATTCTTGTCCCTCGTCAAAATAGTCCATAGATGAGTTAATACGAGGATGAGCTAGGGACCCATTGGTTTTATATAATACACAAAATAAGACTTTAGTATGTTTATTATTTCCGTTGATTACCAGAAATAAGAAAACATTTTATGTTCTGAGGCACTATACTTGCTCCTTTGTTTCAATAAAAATCAAGTTAAATTAGTTACTGGAAGGAGCTAGGAATGGCTTTGTTTGTAAGAGTAGTAAATGGGAAAATCTGTGTGTTTCTTTGATAGTTTGACATTGATGAAAGAAAATTATAAGCAAAATGGAAAACAACCGAAAAAGTGAAGAGTTACGTGCTTATTTATCTCCTGGTACATGGTATTTATTAGGCATTGACACTGAACTTGAAAACACTGAAAGACTAAGATATGTGAATCGTGTCTTGCAGTCATGAACCAAGTAACATAACACTCCCCCCACCATTTACGTTCAAACCTTGCTTTAGGAGCATTGAGTTTACTCAGTACCGCAACTGAAGTTTTGCAATCCACTACCAGAGTTTGTATTAATTTTATGTTCACCCAAGGACATATATGCTTGTTGCCTCAAACTTCTGTTAATTATATTTTTATTTTTGTCAGATAGCATGCGTGTTGTAGGCTGCAGGAACTAGTTTTGCACATTATCCTCTTTGTGAAGGATACAAATAATTTCATAAATATGCAATATTTTTAAATTTAAGTATGAATAGTGTTTTAGGCACTCGTGCACTCATTTTCATTTTAACATTAGTTCTTTCTCGCTCAGGCACATGCCTGTGCAATCACTGCATGAGACTTCAGCCTAACTTCAAATAAATAAATAAATTACAAATTAATTGAAAGAAAAAACTATATTTCTGGTAAATCTGTTTGTTTCTTTTGTTAAGCAAGAATTTCATTCCATGATTTTATTAATTTCTTGAAAGGTAATCCTTTCAATCATAGTACTTTTTTAGCTTACCATGTATTTAGGACGTGCATTAACTGCAAATTGTAATCCCCATCAAGTATGCTGTCTTTTTTTTTTTTAAATTGTTGCCTCTTTCTTGTGATTACATTTTGTGAAATATGTAGAAGTGCATGAGTTACCTTGCTTATCATTTGGTGTGCTTAGAGCTGAGGTGCAATGATATTTGATGAAATTTCCGGATAATTAGTGGATAGAAATTTCTAGATTGGATGCTCAAACATGCCCTGCATTAGATGTGGAAAACCTTTAGCATCTTCTTACATGCTTGGCAGTTGGCACCATGCCCAAAAGAATCAAGGCCTGGTGTTATGTCTTCATGGTTAATAGAAGTGTTTCTAAATAAGTTACTCTTGGCTTACAGATGCTTCTCGGAACTTTTGCACAATGGCAACTGGTAGCTTCAATGAGAAAAGGATATGGCTTCATGAATCGAAGAAGCTAGTATCCGTATGCTTGTTCATTTTATCTTTGTTCGATTACTCTGAGCAAAAGGTTCCAGATGTTGTCCTCACATCATTGGCGATGCGTTTAGCAGTTCTTTTGACTGAACCAAAAGGTTGGAATTGCATCACTGATGATGCTCATAAGGATGCAAATGACGCGGTGAGGAATCTAGTTCAGTTCATTGGGAGTTATAGAAGCGGTTTGTATAGTTGCGTTCGGAAATTCGTTTGTAATTTGAAAGTTCCCTTTTCTTCGCATGAGGAGCTCTCTTGTCAGACAGATGATAGATTCTTGATAGTTGCCAGTGCTATAACTCTGTCTTTACGGCCTTTTCACGCAACGAATATGGATATAGCTGATAATGGCTTGATGGCATGTGTTGTTGAACAGTATTGGGTCTCACTACTTACAATACCTTGGTTTCCTCAGCGTTTACCTTCAATTCTTGTGCCTGCTCTGAGACACCAATCAGTATTATCACCATGCCTCATGATGTTAATGGTAAGTTTAGACAAAAAGTACAAAATTATGTGTAGATGGTAATGAAATCATACACACTTTTCTTTGTTTTGTTTACATAAATTTTCTTGTTCCCAGTTCCGGATTAGTTCTAAATAAGAATAAACTCCCGCATTGTCATATTCCCATGTTTTGCAGGTCCTATATTGAGGAATTCTACCTCCATACTATAACAAATGTTTTTATGTTCAAAAACATATAAATCTAAAGTATAAATTACACAGATACATGATACGAAATAAACCTCAACAACACACACACACACATACGAAGGAACACTTATTTATAGTTATTTATGAGAAAAAAACATGTTCTCTTTTTTTAACTACAACAACAGTATTGTACTTACATGGTGTGTATAAGTTCGATTACATGGACACCTTTTTTCTGACTAATGACTGGATTCTACTGATTCATGTGCTTGATCTTCATAAATTGATTCATTTGTTCCTTTGTTTTTTTTGATTATATACTGTTTACTTAAATTAACTATTTGCATATATTTTTCATTATATATGTTTATATATTTCAAAATTTTGATTTTTTAAATGTAAAACTCTAAATAAACTCTCTATAGTAATATTTCCAACAGTCTCAATATTCTGATGTCTGATACATGGAAGTAGAAAATATGGTTTTCTATTTTATGTGTTTCTAGCCTCTGAGTTTAAAACACTAGGGAGCTGATGAAACTATGGCAGGTGATGACAGAACTCGAATGTGCAAATTTTGAAGAAAATCTCTGAGAGGGATCAGTTGGACATAACTACCAACTCCAAAGTGATGCCAGGAGTTGGTTGGGCACTTGCTAACACCATGTACCTTGCAATAGCAAGTGAAACCAGTGCTCAAAATTCTGGGAAATTTGCAGCTGGTTTAGACTGCACATCCTACCTGCGGGTTGTGGTTATACTTGCGGATAGTCTACTGGCTTCACTTGAAAACTATAGCAGCCTCATGCCACTATGTGATGAAATCCGAGCTGAAAATGAGTTATCTTCTGATCCTGCTTTTAATATGGATGATATAGCTTGTGGACCCTCAAAGTTATCATACATAGACCTTTTTAAGCACGTGTACCAGCCATGGCATCTCGATAAGCTCCTGGCTCTTGAAAATGAATCTTCTATCCATGGCAGTGATAAGTTTCCATCAAGCAAATCAGATTATAAACAAAAGATTGAATTATTTGATGTTGCTTATTATTATTCATGCATGCTCCGTCTATTCTCAGCTTTGAATCCTGTTCTCAAGGCATTGCCCATTCTCAACATGCTGTCGTTCACGCCTGGATTTCTTCTCACTTTGTGGGTACAACTGGAAAAGTTCCTTTTTCCTGGGAATAATCACTTTGCAAGTCTGAAGTCACCATATACAAGCAGGACTCTAGACCAGAGTGATGGACATTCTAACAAGCAAAAAAGATTCAGTAGAGACACAGGCAATAGATGGGTTAATGTATTGCATAAAATCACTGGAAAGTCACTATCTGATAATGATAGTCTGGATTTGGGCAATGAACAGCCCAACTTAAATCCGATTGAGGAACTACCTTCAAATGAATGGGACATTGAGCTTCTAAGACAGGGTCCTGAAGGCATATCAAATGATATATCTTGTCTGCTCCATCTCTTCTGTTCTAGTTACTCACATCTCCTGTTGGTTCTTGATGATATAGAGTTTTACGACAAGCAGGTGGTAGTTATTACTTCATTTAGTTTCAACAGTAAAGTGGATTGGCAACTAGCCAACTACTATATTTTGTCTTCAGTTCACTTACAGTCTCACATCATATCTAATTGATTAGGTCCCATTCACCTTGGAGCAGCAGCGGAAAGTTGCTGCATCGATGAATACATTGGTATACAATTCCTTGTCACGGAGTGTCAGCCCTCTATGTCGATCTCTTGTGAAATCTGCAGTTCGCTGCCTGCATTTACTATATGAAAGGGATTGCAGACACCAGTTTTGTCCCCCCACTTTGTGGCTTTCACCTGGTAAAAACAAAAGGCTGCCAATTGCTGTTGCTGCCAGGACTCATGATGTATTTTCAGCTACAGATGGTGGACCACCCACGTCCAGCATAGGTTCCGTTATTACTACCATGCCACATGTCTTCCCCTTTGAAGAAAGGTAAGCACAACAGCACATAATATTCTGTGGTTTGCAAATTCCTGTGTAACTTATTTTTAGTTCAATTATGTTTTTTCGTTGAATCTGGAACAGGGTCTGCTGTCTCCTATTATAGGCGAAATGGTTTGAATTGTGGGCTTGTGGCAGTGCTATTGCTATTTGATGTTTACATTTTAGATGAATGTACAAAATTCAATAAATGCTTAAATGGAGAATACATTGGCTATACTTCAATTTATAAACATGCAATGATATAATGACACACAGCGGCTGATTTTATTTTGTGGAATGGCCTCATTGTTTAAGAACTCTGCACCAATCCCATTTATTTCTTGATTTGGAAATTTAGCTACCTCCTAGTTTGACGAAGGAGCTCTGTATATGGTTCCTTTTTATTGACATGACATAGAGTTATCTGCTATAGTTTTTGAAACACAGGTTACTCTCAGGCTATGCTGTTGATCCTGCAAAAGTTTTCAGTATTAAACCTTCAGTTATGGAAGTTTCAGTATTCCTACCACATCTATGATACAAGGAATTCTGTTTGTTTCCTGATTTAGTAGACAAGATTTGCAATTGTGTTTTGACGCCTTTGAAATTGGCAGAGTCCAAATGTTCAGAGAATTTATCAGCATGGACAAAGGTTCGAGAAGAATGGCAGGTGAAGTGACTGCACCGGGTTCGCGAGGAGTTGAGATAGTTATCCGTAGGGGTCATGTACCTGAAGATGGATTCCGGCAACTAAATTCACTTGGGTCAAGATTGAAGTCTGCTATCCATGTTTCATTTGTTAGTGAATCAGGCTTTCCAGAAGCTGGCCTTGACTATGGAGGGTTGACCAAGGAGTTCTTGACTGACATCTCAAAGGCTGCCTTTTCACCAGAGTAATTTCCTCTTCCCTCATGAGAACTTCTGATTATCACAACCTTTTTGTTTGCTGAAAGGGCTGTATTAATTCAGGTATGGGCTATTCTCCCAGGCCTCAACTTCAGACAGGCATTTAATACCTAATACAGCTGCAAGATATTTGGATAATGGGATCCAGATGATTGAATTTCTGGGGACAATTGTCGGCAAAGCTCTATATGAAGGAATATTACTCGACTTCTACTTTTCACATGTTTTTGTGCAAAAGTTGTTGGGGCGTTATAGCTTTTTGGATGAACTGTCCACCCTTGATCCCGAACTTTATAGGAACCTTATTTATGTTAAGGTAAATGCAATTCTTTTTAGCCAGAGTTATTTGTGTTTGTGTGCAATTAGATGCATATATGGTGTGACTTGTGGATATCGATATAGTGGAACAGCGCTGTAGTTGTTTCTTTAGTGTCATATTTATCACCAAACTCCTTGACTTTCTCTTTTGGCATCCCTAATGCAATCTCAGATAGTTTTAGGCAATTGGTCAATGTGCCTAACATCAGGTTTTAACCGATCCTTCATGAGTATCGGGGTGATCGGTGTAAATAATGTCGGAGACCTAGACAAATGATTTAATAAATTGTTAGGCCTTGCCCATCTGTGGTGAATGATGGGTTCATCGTGGGTAGTTGCTTTATCAGTGAATTCAGCACAGGGTGATTTTTGTTTAAGTGGCATCACGAAATTCTGCTGGGTGAAATAATTCGCCCAGTGAGTCTGTGATGTCAGCTTCAGGTCATCGTGTTGTTTAAGTATATGGGGGAAGGGATAATACCATTACCAGGTCCTGGGTGTCTCTAAACCAGTGAACGAGTTTGTTGCTAGTCTAAATTGGCAATGCAATGTGACTTTGGCCTGGGCCTAAACATCTTTCCCTGCAAACAATGGTAACCTCAAACTTATGTCTTGAGTTTTACTGTGCTCGTTTTAATTTTGTGGTCTACTTTGTTTAACAGTGTCCTCCCGACAGCAAAGTATGCATATTCGTGTTTGAATTATTATGACGTTATATGTCGCCTGCGCATGCAGAATTATGATGGCGATACAAGTGATCTTTCTTTAGATTTCACGGTTACTGAAGAATCACTTGGAAAACGAGATGTTGTTGAACTCAAACCCGGTGGCAAGGATATATGTGTCACAAATGAAAACAAGCTGCAGTATGTTCATGCAATGGCCGACTATAAACTTAACCGTCAGGTAGTGAACAAAATATGTACAGTTTCTGAAGTCACTGGTTAGGATATTCACTATGTTGGTTCTAATGTGCAGATACTTCCCTTCTCGAATGCCTTCTATCGAGGATTATCGGATTTAATATCACCATCTTGGCTGAAGTTATTTAATGCAGCCGAATTTAATCAGGTGTTCCATTCACTGCGTTATGCATCACATACTGTCTTTGCTTCTGTATATAGCTGTGAAAATATTTGCTGTTTTTCTAGGAATGGACTACTTTATCCATGTTATTGTGTTATGTATTATAAATGGTTCTCAAAATAAAGAAAAAACATGCAAACTAAATGCCCAAATGGTACAAGAAATTTCAGTTATGCGTTGCTTTTCAAACTGTCCCACAAAAGAAAGTTAATCTTCTAAGGAGTGATCATTATTTAGCAATATACAAGGATTTAATTAAGAAAAGGAGGTTGCACTTATAACTTATATGCATTGCACTTTAAGGATCTCACTAAAGAGCATTATTCATCACTTATATTGGATTTTAACTCCTGCATTTAGGTGAAGTGATTGCCCGATAGTATAATTCGGATTAGTGTTATCTTCAAATGTAGCATGTGTTTTTGGAAGTGGCTTTGAATTTTTACTAGTAATTATATACATTCTATGTACTTGTCTGTACTTCCTTTGCATTCTGACTTCTGATAAATATCATTATATTATTTTCCAGCTACTTTCAGGTGGAAAACATGATATTGATGTCAATGATTTACGGCAAAACACACATTACACAGGAGGTTATAGTGATGGGAGTCGAACAGTTAAGCTATTTTGGGAGGTATGGCCTTTGAAACACTTTTATCTGTCCTAACTGAATGGTTCCAAACAATGGTGAATTATCCTGGTTCTTTGCCATGTTTTAAGCAGTTGCGCTTCAGAAAAAATCATTTTGTTTGCCATTTTTTTCAGTAGATTACGAGTGTCTTGTTTTGTGGATAATTTTTGTGTCCATTGAATTGACTTTGAAGATGTTATCTTTCCTCCAAAATTCCGATGCATGAAATTTCCAACAGATCATACTTTTAGTCTTGTACGATGGTCTGTAGTTCCTGCATATGTTTTGTATAACTAATGTTACAGGAGCTTAGAGACACTGGACATGTAATATCTTTCACTAAGTTCCCTTGAAGGAAGTATATGGATATGTATACCCCTGGATATATGGTTTAATTACTGTATGAGTTATAAATAATATTTTACGAGCACTGTAGCTTACAAAACTTCAGATCTATAATGTCGTGAGGTTCTTACATATTTTTCGTTTTCTTATAACTCAAATAACTAGAACGTGCTACAATTTTCATACCCGTGTCGAAAAAAGCTTGTGAGATTATAGAAGACTTTGTCTGTCATTAGTGTTGACTGCAAGGTATTGAACATCACCATCCACTCTACATTTACCAAAATGGCAGTTATATTGTTCAAGCTATATTTCTCATTTTATCTCCCTGTTGTCTCTTTTTCATGTCCAAACCGAATCATTGTTTCAGTGTGTGTTTTTATGCATTATGCCATTATCTTCTTTCAGTGTTTACTTTGCTCTTTTTGCTCAAGGTATTCGCTGGTTTTGAGCCAAGAGAACGCTGTATGCTTCTCAAGTTTGTAACTAGCTGTTCTCGAGCTCCTTTGCTTGGTTTCAAGCACCTTCAACCGGCTTTTACTATCCATAAGGTATACACTCTGATATCCTTATCTTCTGCTAAGTGCCTTACAACGATGTTTTTAGCTTCAATTCTTCTAGTTTGTCCTTGATGGTTTTTTTAAATGTTCTAAAAGATCGTTGCGGTTCTGTTACAGAACTGTTTGAGTTGGTGAAAATTATTATAGCATTATATGTGGGGAGATTTCCAGGGGTTATGTTTGCCGCACTAGTTTCTGCTATAAGCATAGCCTCTCAGTTGGGTATACCTTTTTGGATTAAGCTTGTAGAAGCAGCATCACAACTATCTCCCATAATGACCCACATTTTTTTGTTGGTTTGCACTTTGTAGTTTAGCAGAAATAAACTTACCATTTTCTCTGTCAATGAAAATGAACTTGCATGTGCTTTACTGTAACATGAATCTCTATTCATAATAACAGCATCTTCTTGTTCATGTAACGATAGTTCTCGTTATATAGTAAATTAGTAATGATGACTTTTTTAGATACTGCAAACTGAAAGGTTGTGTGTGCTAGTTTAGACTGATTCATGAACTTACCGTGAATCAGGTGGTCTGTGACGTTCCTCTCTGGGCAACATTTGGTGGTCAAGATGTGGATCGACTTCCATCAGCTTCTACTTGCTATAATACTTTAAAGGTAAGTTCACTAAGTTTGCTTTTGATCCAGCCTTATTCCCTCAGACTAGCATTCTTGCATTATTTTGGCAAATCATTAATGCTAATTGTTTCTGGATCCTACAATATGACAGCTTCCAACATACAAACGTGCTAACACTTTGAGAGCAAAACTTCTGTATGCGATAAATTCTAATGCTGGATTTGAACTTTCATAGTGGTCTGTCGATCAAATGCCTGCTGGTGTAGACAACGTTCATTAGTAAGTTTGTGTTGTAATACTGTATTTCTTTACCATTATAGTTCTGGGTGCTAATATGAATTTCTCTCTGTAAATTTTGTAACTTCATCCTGCATGTCGTGACGTGACATCATACCTCTAAACTTTGAAATCCTGGAATTACTGACCTAGCTTCATTCTCAGCCTCCTTTACTTTTGTTTTGTTTTGTTTTATTTGGAAGCCTTTTAAGTCTCTGCCATTTGCTAACATAAGGTGTGAACTATAACATAATTAATCTTATTTTGATGGATAAATTTTGAGACATTAGGACCACCTAATAACTCTAAAGGATGTATTGCATACTGTATGTAAGCAGACGAATGAAACGGCGGTGATAAGTGCTGCTACAGTGGCGGAGGTGGCCTTTATGAGATGAGATCTATCCCCTGTTCAAGTAGATTTTGGGCCAATTTTTCATTAGCAGCTGCAGAGGGGTGGAATCCATCCCAGAAGACATACTGTGTGGCATTTGAGCATGTGCCTTGAGACCTTGCATTACAGAGAAATGATGTTTCAATAGTACCAGTACCACAGCAAGCTTTCCTCGACTCGAAGAATCCTGAAAAGCCGAAAATAATTATTAGGCGAATTTTGAATGACAAAATCACAAATTACAAGTTAGAATGTTCACCCGGTAGAATTGCTTTCCTTCTCTTTTTTTTCCTTGGTTTTAGTCATTATGTTAATTCAAGAAGTTTGCTGACTTAAGGAGATACAGATCTTTTGATGGTTTTTAAGTATAAAACAGAAACTTGATGCTTTGGTTGACAATCTGACATTTAATATTGCTCATGCAGATATCATGAATTTTGTGAAAATTTACCATTATCTGCAGGCCTCACGATCATATCTAGCAGTGGGTGGTATATATCAAAGACTACAAGTTTCAATCCTGGGAGCTTGGTCTTCAAATTTTGTGATGTGCTGTCCAGTTTATTGTTAAAGGAGATAGCATCTTGGTTCAGCCTCGAGACACACTGGTTGCTGCCTGCACCAAATAAAGTGATCGCTGCTGGCAAGCATCCTGTTGGTGGTAAATTTGTAACTCCGATTCTCCGTGCTCCCAAATTGTATAAATTCTGTCAAAAAAGATATTATTTTTCATATCAATAACCAGCTCAAAGCAACCTTCACTGTTTGAAACTGTGACCGTGTGACGTACAAGCTTGTTCATAGTTATAGTCATGTACATCGTATACTGTCATGTTATTATGGATGTAAAATAAGTTCGAATTTGAAACCAAAGATATCTGTATTACCAGTCCATGTTTCTCAAAGCTGGTTCAATTTTTCATTGTTTAATTGATAATAATTGTATTTTCCAGTCCATTTTTCTGATATTTTCCTAGGTTCTCGCAAAATTGAGTTATTCCAAATTGTATTTTACCAGGTCAGTCTTCTAATATTTCCTAGGTCCTTACATAATCTATATCTACTGCAACTTTAAAAGCTATACGTTGTTCCTTACTATTACTACTATTTACTAGTGTCTAAGTCTTCTAGATTTTCATGATGTCATGTACTATTAACTAGCAAGACATAAATAAAGATTTTATACTAGAAGAAACTAAAATTAAGCAGAAGTAGAACTTATCACCTGGATAAAGGTAGAATACGATGTCATGAGCCTGTCTGAGAACTGATCTGGAGTGTAAAGTCCTCTGAGCATCGGACTAATGTAATAATTCTGAATGAAATCACTGCTCCCTGCACTTATAAGGTGGATTCCGCCCGAAAATATGTCATGTGCTTTAGCCTGCCCAACCAAACGGACCACTTTGTTCTGCCAATCTCTGTAATATGCTAGCTGCTGTCTTAAACTCAAGGCCCTCTGCAAATTCGAGTGGCCGTGAGTGCATCATACTATTATTTTTGTGGAGTGTACTATTGTTCTAGCATGCACTTACATATAACTGTGCTGTAGCTTCATAGTAACCAGAAGCAGCTGAGGCAAAGTTGGCCCCAATAAGGATGTTCTTTCCTGTAGCTTCTTGTCTGAGGTACGCAGGCGGATAGTTATCAAATCCCAGGTACTCAGCTGTGTGCGCATAAATAAGACATGGATTAGAATGTAGTGAACTAGTGATTGATGGAAAGAAAAGATTTTCCTTAAATTGTATGTGAAGACTGTTACCAGTGTAATCTGTGGCAAGCTTCCCGTTGCAGAATCTTCCCGTAGGTTTATGTGTAATGAAGTCTCTCCCATAAGGAAGAAAGTTTGCTTTAATCAAAGTTCCCAAATTATTGTTGTTTCCGGCATCAACTACCGAGTCTCCAAATATGCACAGTGCAGGGACTAGTGCATCACCATGCACGACACTGAACACCATGGAAAGAGTAAGAAATGCACCTATTATGCCTCTTGTGAACTCCATGTTCGTTCTCTCTTCCTTTTTTCAACCTTTTGCAGCTATTCTCTTATTTTTCTCGTAATGAGATGAAAACAGATGGAGTGGAATTTATAGAGGTTTGTTTCTCAAAATGAAATGATTGTGTGTTCTGTTTGGCACTTGAGGAAGCTATCTGTGTGGGTTACATAAATTTGTTGTTATCAGTGTGTCAGAAGAACACAATGAAAAACAATAAAAGGGATTGTTCTGTTGAGTATTTGCTTATTCTGGAGAAAGACAAGTTTCTTCTAAAGTAACTTTGGGCCAGGTGAAGGAGAATGCGTGTGACCTTAAAACATGTTTCCTGTGTAAGTAGTATTTGTTTGTTTCTGTAAGCATACATGGGTGTGCACCAAGTAGATGTTACGAACTACGAGCACTAATGAATAACTGCTACAGCTATGGAGATTGCTAGAAGAATTCACT
>JAYMSR010000619.1:0-13077 GCA_036897825.1 Plantago rigida | reverse complement strand
TGCATGTTATACTACACCTCTAATTGAGAAATTAAAACATCACATGGATTCGATGATCAGAGCTTTCACTGTTTTCTGATATTCCTACATCCTACTAGCCATCTATGACAATGTACATCTCTACATGTCCTGTTTCATATTAGAAGAATTATTTGTATTTTGAAACTGCCAGTCAGTATTCTCTAGTAAATGTCATCCATTTTCAGATTAATCATCCACATCATAATGTTTAGCTGCCTGCTTTCAGTGATAATTTGCAACTGCATGTATAGGTGGTTTAAAGAATAAATGGCATACTATGGTAACTTGGTTCTTGAAACTCATTTTTATGTCAACCTTCTACATTTGCAGTTTGGACAAGTTGGTGTGGGCGATAACGTGGATCACTGCAGTCCTGTGCAAGTCAAATTTCCACATGATCAGGCATCGTCACGTTCTCAATAGTTTCCGCATCAATACACTATTTTTGCCTACAACAGGCAACATCATACTTATTTCATTTGTGCTTGTACTTGACAGAAAGTAGTGAACATCTCATGTGGCTGGAGGCATACCCTTGCTGTTACAGAAAAGCAAAATGTGTTCTCATGGGGAAGGGGTACAAATGGGCAGCTCGGTCATGGCGACTCTGTTGACAGGTACATGTTCTCCCCATATTTTCTCTTTGTTTCACTCGTACATACTTCTTTCCTGAGGCATCTACTGCATCAAAATGATACTCCGTTAAATGATCAAACTACAATTATACGATGCTTAAAGTCTTATGTGTCCTTACCATTCTCACTGCAAATATCCACAATCATGTTATTTGTAGAAATATTCCGAAGATTATAGAGGTTATAAGCATGGATGGATCTAGTGGACAGCAGATGGAGGCATCAAAAGCCGACATATCATCCGGTTTGTATATCATTCTCTTTCCGCATTTGCTAACCAACACCATACTGTACTCTTATACTAATGAAAGCTTTAACTTACAGAAAAATCTTGGGTATCCCCTACTGAGAGATATGCAGTTGTTCCCGGCCAGCATGTAAGTAAAGCTTATCTTATATCTCAAGCAAATTATACAGTACACATTTCTTTAACGGCATCTTTTATGAACACGTTTATTTCCTTGTTATCATTATTTAGATGCTAGGAGAAACTTTGTCATGGTCCGGGGCCACGGGTGGTGATGTTAACGTCCCTGAGAACGACGTGAAGAGAATGAGGATCTGAGATATGAATCAACTTCCCTGAATGGAAGCCCTCATGTGAAGAACTCTGATTGATATCACTTATTGTTGTTAGTCTTATGTATTAGCTACTGAGATATATCTTGCTGCTTAAATCATCAATAATATATATATGAGCTTCATTTCTATTGGCAAATTATATCGGGAACTTGTGCGAATCGATTCTTGTAGGCACTCAAGATGAGGAGAAGTAGTGTAATTTTGTCTGTGTAAAATCTGACTGTGGTTAATATGTTTTGACATCATGATTCAGAATAGTCTATCAGCAAATCTGGAGTCTGAGATAATTTTGTTTCTAAGAAAAACAGAATTGGAATCATGTAACCAATGCTCATAATGCTATCTAGATATTCATGTGAATTTACAGTGTAAACAAAACTGGAGTTTTCAAATCACACATCAATGTTAACTGCAGTACTATTATTTTCTTGTCGTCATTTTGAATGTGTTTGATTTCACCATCACAAAGAGACCCAAGGTAGCTTATCATGTCGGCCATCGTTATTGATCATCTCCATTCCGCCCACTGAACACGCTATTTTTGCGTATAAATTGGTTCGTCTTATTCTTCCCTCAAATGATGGATTGATATAATTTACGATGAATTACAAAGTAGTGATATCCAAATCGTTACGATCTATTAGTGTTATATGCTTTCTTTCTTATAAATTATTGTCTAACAAATTAGAGGTGACTACATTGTTTGTTTTGATCAACTTGTTCACACAAGGATAGTCTTCTTCATTCTTAGTGAAGCCGTAACTCTTAATTGACCCTCTCGTCCAAAATTATATGTTCCAAGATCGAGACGCTAGCTTTAATCCATAGACAATTTGTTCACAATAACTAAGTCATAAATAGACAATTTATTTTAAATTATATTTAGAGTAAAAATAATTTATGAAATAATTATAACAGTACTTTCATGTCATTTTTATAAAGTTATATAAGCTTCGCATTAAACCCCATCAATTATCGAAAAGCAAAATACGAAAGCCCCTAAATTTAAACTTCCCTGCGTGTATAACCCTCTTGTGTATGTTAGGTGGTTTCATGCAGATTTTCATATAATACAAAGGGGTTTGGTTTGTTGCAATTTTGATAATGGAGCAAGCTTGGTGTTGATTTTATACCATTTAACCTAGAAAAGACATGCGTGAAAGGGGTCTGAGTGTCTAATTACGGTCTAAGTGTGAAACCGATGAATTGAATGTGATGTGTGTAGAATGTGAACGAGACATGAGTGGCTCTCTCTCACATTTCTGGTACCAATATTTGAGAATCAAAGAAAGGCCATCAAGTCACTGAGACTTGACCCAGTAGTCTTTCATCATTCTAATTGGCTGACTTTGAATTGGGGGAACTTGGTTGAAATAACAACTAAGAGAGTCCAAAAGTTTAAATATATAAATCGAGGGTTAAGTTGGTAGATTTGATCAATTGTTTATTGTTTCATTATCGATTGATTGTTGAATCAATAAATACAAAGTCTTAAAAGAGACACTGAGAGAACTAAGAGACGGATTGATATTCTTAAGTATATATGTAATGTTTTAAATAATATCAGTAATGTTTTATGAGTAGATATTTTTTATTTAATGTATATCATCGATATTTCTAGTAAAATCTGTAATGATTCTGAATATACCTATAGTGTTTATTCGTTTTTTTAGTCTTTCTATAACACCGTATCTCGATAGAATTACTTAAAAAGCTACTCAGACAAACTATAACATGCAAATAAATTTGAATATAAATCGACATATTCCAAAAAAATTGTCTGCTAGTGGAATATAATTATGATAATGAAGCAGATAAATACATATTTAAAGCTAGGTGCAACCATACCATAGATTTTAATTATTCAGTAATGGATTGGCAATCTATTCCAAATTATTATAGTGTATTATAGAATACAAGTAAAGGAAGGCAGGAAGAAGAAAGCAGCAAACGGACAATGAGATTTGGTGGCTTATTCCATCAAATATTCAAGAAGTATTGTAATGTAGCACTGGTTATCCAAATACATTGACAACATGCCAATGAGAATTCAGAAGAAATAAAGTACTGGTCCTGCTAGCATTAAGCAGAATTAGGTTGACATTTTTAGTTTTACTCTACTCACATTTAGATTTTAATTCATTTTTAAAGGGACAGTTCTCTTGAAATACCGTCATTATAGAATCACTAAAATAGACAAACAAACATTATAATTATATATAAAAATATTAATTTTTATAATAAAAACATCGACATTATACATGTGCATAAAAAATTACATAAAATATTCAAACATCAGACACCATCGTTCATATAATTAAGAACACCAATATTTACTCGGGTATGAGACCATCACCAATGCAATATCCCTTATAAAAGTCTTTGTGTGAAACAGTAAACAAACAAGAATGGAAAACCAACTGCTCACTTTTGAGTGAGAGGATTAAGTCCCAATTGAATCAAGAGAGAGCAAGTATGAAAAGGAAGCAAGAGTTTGCAGTACCTTACCTATTACATTTGCATGGAGGTGGTTCCACATTAACCACTCTTGTTCATGGTACTAGCATTTTGTTATATGTATCAATCACATTCAAACTACTATAGAATAAATATCTCATCATCAACAAGATCATCATAATATTTTCTTCTTCTTCTTCCTTCTCCAAGTCAAACACAAGCAGACTGCTGCTGGCTATGGCTATTAATTGCTGGTAATTCACTACTCTATTCTGTTGCTGCTGCTGCAAACTTAATTGGTAGTCATTCATTTACTTACTACTATATCAGTGAGCCATCCAGCTGGCTCATATCATACTCCCATTTTCTTGTTTTATCCTAACAAGTAATACTCCCAAGAATGCCATTGAAAAAATGAATACTCTGATTCCAATAATCCAAACATTTCCTCACAAGACCCATATCCCATTTATTACTCCATTTCTACTGGCTCAAAACGACGGTGGGTAGTTGCTGTATTACTGCATTTGCTACTACTACTAGTTGGACCAAGACACAAAACTCTCTTTTTCAATCACCAATTCATTACTGCACTGATCACTCCTAACAGACAATTAAAGCCAAACATCCTAAACATACCCTATTCTTCTTATTATTATTCTTCATTTCTTCACAGGTCAAGAAAAAGTCTGTCCATGACTAATCAGTAATCAGATCTAGCAGCAAAGCCACGTGTGTTCTCCTTCTCTCCATTCCAGACCTTCTTCTCCTCCAATTCTAGTCTAGTGGAGTAGTAGCAATACAAAATCAACTGATCCTGACCTTTTCATTGTTTAATCTTTAATGTCTCCTTATCTCTACATTTAATTCGATTCCTCCCACCAAACTCATCCCCACCTTTAATAAAAACTCATCGCTATCTTCTTGATTTCCCTTCTCCATCCAACAAAATCCCAAATGAAACTTGTGGGAGCAGATTAGAGTTGAGAAAACATGTCAACGCTGCCATGTAAACAGCAGCAGCCTTCTCTTGCATCATCATCTTTTCTTCTACTACTACTACTACTAGCACTAGCACTACCCAATGTAGTCCACTCTCAAACATCTAACACTGCCACAACTCTACTCAAGGTCAAAGAATCATTCACTGAAGACCCACAAAATGTACTCCAAGACTGGTCTTTTAACACCACCAAGTCCTGGTGTAGCTGGTTCGGCATTTCTTGCTCTTCTTCCTCAGAACTAGTGAGTCTTAATCTCACTGCATGTTCACTAACAGGGTCCATATCACCATCTCTCTCCCTTTTGCCGAACCTGCTCCACCTGGACCTCTCTTCCAACGCACTTTCGGGCCCAATCCCACCTGCTCTATCCAACCTCTCCAATTTACAATCTTTACTCCTCTACACCAACCAGCTCTCCGGCCACATTCCACCCGAACTCGGTTCCCTTCCCCGACTCCAAGTCCTCCGTATCGGCGACAACCCGGACCTCACCGGCCCGATTCCACCGTCTTTCGGAAACCTCGAAAACCTGATCACTCTCGGATTAGCCTCCTGCAGCCTGACCGGCCCAATCACGCCCGAATTGGGAAAGCTAGCCCAACTAGAAAGCCTGCTTCTGCTGGAGAATCAGCTAGAGGGGCCTATTCCTGCAGAGATAGGAAACTGTTCCAGCCTCCACGTATTCACGGCTTCCCTCAATCGTCTGAATGGATCAATACCTTCAGAATTGGGGGCTCTTGAGAATGTCCAGATACTCAACCTTGCGAATAATAGCTTGTCAGGTGAAATACCCAGCCGGATTGGTGAGATGAGTGAGCTGCAGTATCTAAATTTGCTCGGTAATCAGCTCAGTGGGTCGATTCCTAAGACGTTGGAGAACTTGATTAACCTTCAGCAACTGGACTTGTCCGGGAATTCTCTATCCGGCGAAATTCCTGGAGAAATTGGGAACTTGAGCCAGCTCGTTTACCTGGTGCTTTCCACCAATAATCTAACAGGTAATGGTGTTGCAGTTTAAAATGCAGGCAGATTATTTTCATTAATATTGCACTTCTCAGAGAACAACATCATCAGAAGGTAGCTTTTGGGATGAAGTTTCATTTTATTAATAATCTTATTGATAACATTAATACAATTAAGTTAATTAAGACTTTTTGTTAATTTTAATGTCAAATTTCACACATCAAGTTTTCTAAATAGATGTAACTGGGGAATTATATGTGACATTATGATTTGGTGGCTAATGTGATTTAAAAATTAGGTTTTTAGTCATTTATATTATAACTTCTCTAAAAAAATAAGTAGGTAAGTCTATAAGCATAAAATTAACTTTAAACAACTTCTAGCAAAATCAAATAAAAAATCATCTGTAAAATCATTTACATTAAAATCATGCAAATTTTGACTTACAATGAGATTTATATGCAGCATTTCAATTGATGGCTAATGTGAATATAAACAATGACCTGAATGTTTTAAAAATTTATTTACATGGATCTATTATCATGTGAGTTTCCAATATAATACTACCTTCATTCTCTTGAATGCTTTCCATTTTATTTATGAACAATTTTTAAGGAGAATGAGTGAAAACATGGTGTGTGTTGATATGATGGTAAAATGTAAGAGATGTAGTAATAGATAAATTATGAAAGATGGTGATTAAAATATTAATAAATGAATGTAATGGATTTGCATGAAAGTACATTGAATGATTCAATGAAACGTTGGAAATGGAAAATGATATAGTTAAATGGAGGGGGTATTATATTTGAATATAACGAGTGAATTGCACACTTTTGTAAAGTTGGGTAATCTACCTATTAAAAATATCCACGGGTAATCTGCAATTACCAAAACATTCAGGGGTAATCTGCAAAATACCCTTCTTACTACATGTATTATCATCCTATAAGTCCTTGGGTGTGATATGATAAGAATTGTTTGTGATAATATAGGGAACATACCTGAAGGCATATGCTCCAATGCCACCAGCTTGGCAAATTTGATGCTTTCTGAGAATCACCTTTCCGGCAAGATACCGGTCACATTAAGAGACTGCAGCTCACTTAAGCAGCTTGATTTGTCCAACAACACACTCGATGGATCCATTCCGTCTGAGCTTTACGAGTTGGTTAACCTGACTGATCTGGTGCTCAACAATAACACATTGTCAGGTTCCATTTCTCCATCCATTGCCAACCTAACCAATCTGCAGACGCTGGCCTTATACCAAAACCATTTCCACGGAAATCTGCCCAAAGAGATAGGAATGCTTGTCAATCTTGAGATTCTCTATCTTTACGACAATCAGCTCTCGGGTGAGATCCCTCTAGAGATTGGCAACTGCTCTGCCTTACAAATGATTGATTTCTTTGGAAATCAATTCTCTGGGAAGATCCCTTCGACCATCGGAAGGTTAAAGCAGCTGAATTTCCTTCATGTGAGACAGAATGATCTTTCGGGAGAAATTCCTGCCAGTCTTGGTAGCTGCAATCAACTTACTATTCTTGATTTGGCTGACAATCGTTTGTCTGGAAGCATCCCAGCTACTTTTGGTAATCTTCTAGCTCTTGAACAGTTTATGCTTTACAATAATTCGCTTGAAGGTAGTTTACCTGATGAGCTTACCAGCCTTGTCAACCTGACAAGGATAAATCTTTCCTCTAACAAACTAAACGGAAGCATTGCTCCACTCTGCCATTCCAGCAACTACCTTTCATTTGATGTTACCAATAATGCATTTGATCATGAAATTCCCCCTCAAATTGGCAGTTCGCCTACTCTTCAAAGGCTTAGGCTAGGACATAACCAGTTTTCTGGAAATATGCCGTGGACACTAGGATTGCTACAACAATTGTTTCTGTTAGATCTCTCAGAAAATTTACTAACCGGGCAAATTCCTGCCCAGCTATCCTTATGCAAGAAACTGACTCATCTTGATCTTGACCATAACCTTCTTTCCGGACCAGTTCCCTTCTGGATTGGGCGTCTCCCTCTTTTGGGTGAGCTCAAGCTCTCGGCCAATCACTTATCTGGTTCACTTCCTCAAGAATTGTTCAACTGTTCAAACCTGCTAATCCTGTCACTTGGTGGCAATTCTCTTAATGGCACCCTTCCTTCTGAAGTTGGCAGACTTCAGTCTCTCAATGTTCTAAATCTTGACGGAAACCAACTTTCCGGTACCATTCCATCAACCATAGGTCAGTTGAGATATTTATATGAGCTTCGGCTTTCAAGAAATCTCTTCAATGGAGAGATACCAGTTGAAATTGGACAGCTTCAAAATTTGCAAAGTGTTCTTGATATCAGCTACAACAACCTGTCAGGCCATATCCCACCTGTCATTGCCACACTGTCAAAACTTGAAACACTTGATTTGTCACACAATCAACTAGCAGGAGAAGTACCATCTCAAGTGGTTGAAATGAGCAGCTTAGCAAGATTGAACCTTTCTTTCAATCATCTTCAGGGGAAGCTGGACAGTCGATATGCACGATGGCCAGCCACTGCATTTGATGGGAACTCAAACCTTTGTGGGAGCCCTCTTCAAAACTGTGATACCGCAAAATCTCATAGTTCAAAGTCCAGCCCAAGCCAATCATCCGTGGTGATAATATCAGCAATATCTACCGCATTTGCAGTCATTCTTTTGGTGATAGGAACTGCGCTCTTCCTCAAACACAGGCGAGAAACTTTGGGGAAAGCGAGTGAATCAGATTCTAGTTACTTCTCAAGCTCTTCTTCACATGCACAAAAGCGGCCTCTGTTCGATTATAATGCTGCTGTCAAGCGTGATTTTAAATGGGCAGACATCATGGAAGCTACAAACAATCTGAGTGAGGAGTTCATAATTGGATCAGGGGGGTCTGGAACGGTCTATAGAGCTGAATTATACTCTGGAGAAATGCTGGCGATCAAAAACATACCGAGGAAGGATGATGCTTTAATGGATAGAAGCTTTGCTAGAGAAATCAAGACTCTTGGTAGAATAAGGCATAGGCATCTGGTGAGATTGTTGGGGTATTGCAATAATCGATCAGGTGCAGCAGCAGGTTCAAATCTGTTGATCTACGAGTACATGGAGAATGGTAGCGTGTGGGACTGGTTGCACAAGCAGCAGCCGATGAACGAAAAGAAGAAAAAAGTCCTAGACTGGGAATCAAGATTGAAGATAGCAGTGGGATTGGCAAAAGGACTGGAGTATCTTCATCATGATTGTGTGCCTAAGATATTACACAGGGATGTTAAGTCTAGCAATGTTCTGTTAGATGGAAACATGGAGCCTCATTTGGGAGATTTCGGACTGGCAAAAGCTCTGACTGATAACGACTCCGTAAATACAGACTCAAATATCTGGATTGCAGGTTCCTATGGGTACATTGCTCCAGGTATGGACGGACCTCAACAGTCAACTCTCCTTTTCTATTACCAAGTCTTAAGTTAAAACCATTCAAACTTGCAACTTTTCTAATGGAATTAAGTAATGCATTTTGCAGAATATGCGTATTCGTTGAAGGCAACGGACAAAAGCGATGTTTACAGCATGGGGATTGTGCTTGTGGAGCTGGTGACTGGGAGAATGCCCACGGATAGTAGGTTTGGTGCATCGGATATGGATATGGTGAGATGGGTAGAGTCGGTTTACGAGACACAATCTGCTAGTGAGGAGCTGATTGATCCAGTGCTAAAACCAGTGTTACTACCAAATGAAGAAAGTGCCATGTTCCAAGTGCTTGAAACAGCACTGCACTGCACAAGAACTGCACCTGCTGAAAGGCCATCGTCGCGGGAAGCATGCGATGAACTGGTTCGTGTGTTGAATGACAGTAGGATGGTATATTCTGAAAAAATGACTAGTCCAGATCAATTTGTGTAGTGAAGTTAACTCCACGACTCTGAGATAAAGTGTGAAGATTGTGTGTGTAATGCAGTTAGATTTAGGATTATTTGATGGCGGGAATGATTTTTAGAGTTTATAGCTCATGGTGTTGATTGAAATGGCAAGTGTGGGACGTGAAAAAGAATCGGCAAATACATGGTTATAGCAACTGATTGATTTTGTTGGCTTAACATAACACCTCAACTCAAGATTGTAACCTAATTACATAACTCAAATCAGCTAATCAATTCAACCACAATAGTAGCTACATAAACGAATTGAACGAACAAGAAATTGAAGAAAGGAAAAACGAATGAAACAATTAAAAGAATTCGCATAGTTAGGTTGCACATAACAACCTAATGAATCATGGGCTGATCTATTAAGGGGCATGGGTGGGCTTGAGCCCACCTTCTGGAAAATCATTAGCTACTAGTTCAGTAGTACTAATGATCCATGAGAAAGCAGCATACCAGCATCTATTTGGAATGCCCTTCAGCCTATTTGTGATTCTTCGCTCTGACATCTATATGAAAGCTTGAAAAGACATACGGGGCCTAATAAGTATGTGAATCAAACTCATGACAAACGATCGGTAGAAATGCACTAAACCAACTTGGCCAAATTATTACAGAGGTCGTTAGGTTTGAAAAGGTGTTTTGTTATATATAAATTTATGGTATTTGCATTTGGGCCCGAATTTACAAAGAGGGTAATTGAAGTGGTATTTGTATATAAATACCATGTTTGGTAGTATTTAAAGAAAATGGTATTTCATATTAAAATACCATGTTTAGTACAAAACACCAATTTTTGAATTTCTAATAATGTACAATTGTATTCCTTCTAATTTATTACTAATTTTTAATATGAACAGATTGCTTGAAGGATCTGAAGAACTGAACCATGAAAAAACTACAACGCTTGGTATAATTATACCATCGTCATCATACTACATCCATCTAATCTATATATGCATGCTTGCTAGTTGCTACCAATCACGTAGTTGAGAGTGATATTCTTGAGCCGGCAACACTTGTATTGGATTAACATACTTCAATTTTAATTATAATCATTTATACCTGTACATATATTATTATAACTTCCCTAACTTGTACTTAATCCCTATCATTCATGAGACTTGTAAATTTTAATTATTCTAGAATAACATACATCCATCTTAATTGCATTTATTTATAACCGTTAGATCATTTGTATAAATATAATCCTATAGAACCCTAGAAAAGTGAGTACAAACGTGAGAGGAGTATACCCCAAAGTATAAAATCACTAAGCAGATCAAAATGACAAGCACTAGAAATTAATATATAAATGTCAGCTCTAGAGCTCTAGAACATGTCTGACTAACAAATCCAGAAAATATATACATCACCAATACATGAATTCTAGTGCAATAAAAAGTTGTAGCCTATTGCTAAGACTCCAGAGTAAATTCTGTGATCCAAATCAAATAGGCAAAGTCCAATGTCCAACCATCTCCATGACTCCGATTCGGAACCATGATCACCCTTCTTCGACC
Organism: Plantago rigida; assembly: GCA_036897825.1. Taxonomy (NCBI): domain Eukaryota; kingdom Viridiplantae; phylum Streptophyta; class Magnoliopsida; order Lamiales; family Plantaginaceae; genus Plantago; species Plantago rigida. Next base: position 1,956 of record JAYMSR010000619.1, on the reverse strand, counting down.
TTGAACACAGACAAGCACCGGATATACTGTGCTACCAGGTTTCCCAAGAGAGACTTCTATGAAGAATTGAGGGAGAAGAGAGAAAGAACAATAGAATTAAAGACAACCTGGCTCGATCTAAAAATCCTCACACTTCCATGAATTAAGGAATTGCAGCCATAAATCCCCTTCAGTCCAAATAAATCTGAAATAAACTACAAAACAAACCAAGTGCTCACGTCCGCTAAACAAAGCATATCAAACCAGGACAAGTCTAGTTTCAATTGAATCAAATAGCCTACCATTGTGCTTACACATCCTAGGTAATCTAACTAACAAGTCCCCACAAACCAGCTTGCATATACCAACAACATCAAAAGGAGTGCCTTAAAAGATAGAAGCATTCATGCTCTTCCAAATAGACCCATTGCAGAAAACACATGCTCTAATTATTTGGAAAACCTAATACCTTTTCCAAATATTATCACATCTAGAAAGTGAGTCGGACCTTAGAAACGTAAATGATTCTTGTCTTCATTTTGCTGCTTTAGGAACAATTTGGTCCCAGAAGAATTCTTATCCTCCTGTGGTAATTTACCATCACTTTACTAATGTATACTAGTCTTATATTATACTACAAGGACAAATGACATTACAAGATCACACCAGTATTGCCATATCCACAACATTGAAGTATAATCATATAATTAACATTAGACTGTGTAAAGGGTATTTATCATGATGTTAGTTATCCCATCTTAAAACATTGAACGAGAGAAGCTAACAAAGATATACTGGCACTACAAGGATACTAAATTAAAAGCTCGGGAGCATGTACCTGGGAAGCAATTGTGTATGACCTAACCAGGTAAATAACTAGATAACTACTTTTTAATTTACAGTGAATAGAAACTAACTGGGCAAACTAGAATGAAAGTGTTAAAGATGAAAAATTCCACTAAAAAAAATCAAAAACCGAGACTCACTCATATTTGAACCTGCCATAAGATAGTTAACTTACTCAAAAACCCAAGTAGTGTATTCAGTTGGAACTCTGAAGCATGCCGGAAGCATGTTCCTTCAATAAAACACTTAAACTCACTCATATTTTACAAAATCAGATCAGACGAAACTGCAATTTAAGGCAACATATAAGAGACGGAAGCAATTCTCGAATAGAAAGGAGGTCATACTACATCTGTGTGCAAGAAGGAGAAGGATCCGATATGACAATCAAAGGGAAAGGTGAAGGAGAGTCGAATTACCTCAATCAATGGCTGTGTTGTGGCTAGCGAGTGGTGGCTGTTCTCAGAGGGAGTGAGAGGTGGAAGGCGTAAAAGTGAAGATCGATCGATGTCCAATGTTAGTTAATTGTTTTGTTTGAAGGACAAATAAGTAATTGCACAAAACAAGTATTTTGACATCAAATACCATATCTCAATAACTCACTCTACGTTACCCCACCCCCCCTAAAACTATGATTTACGATTTGTGCATTTGACATCAAATATCGATGATTTACAGTTGTTAAAAACCCCAGATAAAACATTAAAAATCTCAGTTGTTAAAATTCACAGATACAATGTAAATACTCAGTTGTTAAAACCTCCAGATACAACATAAAATCTCTCAGTCGTTAAAACACCAGTTGTACCCCCAGATACAACGTAAAATTTCTCAATTATTAAAATCCACAGATAAAATGTAAATTCCCCAGTTGTTAAAACCCCCAGTCACAATGTAAAATCTCTCAGATATTAAAATACACAGATAAAATGTAAATTCTCAGCTGTTAAAACCCCCAGAAACAACGTAAAATCTCTCAGTTGTTAAAACTCACAGACAAAATGCAAATCTCCCAATATTGTTAAAACCCCAGACACAGTGTAAAATTTCCCAGTTGTAAAAATCCACAGACACAATGTAAATACCCAGTTGTTAAAACCCCCAAACACAACATTAAATCTACCAGTTGCT
>JAYMSR010000618.1:0-13078 GCA_036897825.1 Plantago rigida | reverse complement strand
TTTAAGATCACATATTTTTCTTAAAAATTTTACAAATCAAAATTGTTTTAATTTTACGGATGGATTACTTGTTAAATTGTGTCAATCTGAAACAACCCAATACAGAATGATTTAGTGTATTACTATAATTAATTAACATGACCACCTGAACTAGACCCAAACCCGAATTCGACTTAGCTCAAATCCAAATATGACTAGAATTCAAACAATACCCAAATTCAATTCGTTGTCAGCCTAAAAAAAATCACAACCTCAAACAACAGGATTCGAATGACCAGTTACCTGGTCTAGGCCTCTATCCACCATTAGTCCACAAATCTCCTCCATATTAATTTTGACTATGTTTCTGAGATCATATTGTGTACATTAGCAGCCGGTCAATGACTTACCACTCAGTCATGTCCTTGACAGGTTCCATACGAATGAGCTAACGGGAGAGGAAATGGCCTCCGGACCCAGATAGAATCTTTGGCAGCCTAGCATCTCAAGCCATCTTGCATCAGGGCAAATCTTTCATTGATCACAGAGGTAAACCAGGGGTCAAGTAACCTTAGTTCTCCTATAAATACCCTAGCATATACCTTTACTGGCAAATCCTTCTCAAGTCTCATATCACACTTGATCCTTGGAAGCTTTATGATATTTGTATAATCCTTGTACTTGTAACTCTCGGTTCTCAGAAGAATACTACTTCTAACTTGTAAGTTGTAATAATAATACATCTAATAAATCTTCCCCTAAGAATGAAATATTCAGAATCATATGAATCGGACCTATAAAAGAAACATTAAGAATCAAATGTGCAAAATGTAGTAGTAATAATGGCCAGCATGTTTCAATTTCGAGATTGACATGAACCCCACCCAAGATGCAGCCTGGAAGATGTCTCCCAGAACTTTCGCATGAACAAAATGAACCCATAAGTGAGTTTCAAAGAGGATGATGGAGAGAATGAGAGATTGAAAACAAACTGATGATCTAGGTGATTTTGAGGATATTTCTGATCATCAAAACTGTAATCACGTAGAAAATGGGTCAAGACTTGAAAAACACCAGCATCCAAAGATGCATTAGGTTCATCCAGCAAAAAAGACAGCTCAGTCGAATCCTATCATAACGAATTTCTGCATCTAAATTTCTTTATCTTTGTCTGAAAGACGAATTTCTTTATTCCAATAACCGGTGGAAGAACATTTATAACGGTGTATGTACAGGTGTCCCAAACTACTAGCTATAGGCGGTAACACAACTAGCCATAAACCAATCAGGTTTTCATTCACCGGGGGCTATGATAATATATCAACAACAGAGACCGTTCATTCTTTAGTAGTAAGACCTATCAGTCAAGGAATTCGGACAAAGTTTATGAGCTGGTCCATTTGCAGATGGTAATAGAGTATATCACTATAGTGTGACAGACTTCAGTTCAAACCCTCAAGCTGGTACTTTCCTTATTCAGCAATTGTATTGTATTCACAGCAACACTTCTGACAGGCTATCTAGGCATCACTTTTGTTCATCCAAGACATGATTAATTACGGTTAAAGACTAACAGCCATGAGACATTAATGTAATCCTACACCATGATAAAGCAATTTGATTCTATACCATTTAATCCACACAAGTTGGTAGTATGAAGAATATCACTTATATCATGGATCAGAAATTTATCAGTCCAATCTGAACCGAATCCAATCTTTAGAATCACAAACTTATTCAATGGATTAGAATCCAGTGATCGAATCGGACTAGACTGGATCCTGATGGATCTGGTCCCCCGAGCTAAATCTTTCTGGTTAATCATCAATTTCCATTCCGATGGAACCAGGTGCAATCTGGCCTATAATAGAAGAGGTCCACTATGTATCTGATCCATATGGATTGGATTCATCATGGCTAGGCCCGGACTTGACCAAGTAGGCCCATTTGACAGACCACACTTGTAACGCTCAAACTCATAGGCTCCTTAGTTATTGTGCATCAACTTTATCGACTGAATGATCATTCGTCTCAATATAATAATATGAAAAAGCATAAAATAAAACTTTTATAATATGATTTTATTAAATGTTTTTCAGTAACATGACCAAAATGTGGGTAAAACTCCAACCTTTGTTGCCTTGCATCAAAAGAGTTCTCAAATTGAAATATCCAATCATTGTCTATTTTCTAGATGTTCATCAAAGTATACCTACCTTAACAGGGAACTAGTCATAGGATTAATTTAAAAATACCTTTAAAGGAAACAATAATTTTAACTCTCACGAACCCATCATTAAGGCTGCAAGACCCACCACCAAATGGTTACTATTATTGCAGGGGCAAGTCGGAACTGGGAAAGTTCCATCTTAGAAAAGTCTGGAGAATAAAATAAGTGGCAGCCAATCAGAAGACAAATTGCAAACTGTATAATTATTACTAGTTTTTAATAGTGGAATCAAACGAGGCATAAACTATAATTAATTAGTTTATCCGAATAGTTAGAAAACTTATAAATTAGAGATGAATCATTAACCGTGATTAAGGGGGAACTTGACGCTGTCGTTTAGTCACCGATAATTGGATATTGGCCATTGCATTTTTCCTAATCAAGGATATAACTTAGGTTATTAAAGAATCTTTCCATTTTAAAATTATATAGATCACTATCTTATCACAACCACCAATGTTTAATGTTAATTTCGAATTTAATTAGCAATTTAACGTGTACGGTCGGCCTGCATTACCTGTTCTGACACTTGACAATTTCCTTAATTATTCTGCCATTTTGTTTGGGTGAATAAGCATTTGACTTTTGAGTTTTAATCAGCAAAAAATATAAACTCTGTTTAGGCATGTAAAATGTAACTGAATATTAAAGAAAAACAAAGCAGAACCAGAAATCACAGGCATATGTGTAAGGAATGAAAAGAGTAAGTACTTGCATTGAAGACTGGAGTGTTCACTTACAAACAGGAGCAGAGCAATAAACTTGGAATTAACCAACCTAGAATGGAGATGGTGACTCTTATAATCCTTGTTTGATGGAGGTCTTTTTCCACTTTGGACCACACGTGTATCTGTATAAAAGACATCAAAGTTATACCATGTTCAAAGTTCAAACCACAAAAAATTCCTCACATTGAATTGCAAAAGTTGGAAAATCTCATTTTTTAAATACTCATTCAATGGTCGTTTCAAACCCATTACAAGATACTTATAAAATGGAATAGCTCCCAGGCAATTCAAGCGCTCCGTTTCATTGACCTTTGAACACAAAAGAGGGTAGTCAACTCTAACACACATGGGAAAATACAGAAAAGATGAGAAACCCTGAATCAAGCAACCAGACTAAAGTTCCTAATTGGGTAGTCCACCACACGCGACTCCCACCTAAACAATTTCCACATTAGTCATATTTTTTCCAAATCTAGAAATACTAAAAAGTCTCTATAACATAAAAATTCAATACGCCTCTTGCTTTATTCCTACAAAGTGTAATCATACAAGTATACCACCACTAACTGCTAACTTTACCATCCCCATAGCTGTACTTGGAACTATTTTAGGCCACTCTTTCCATTTATAGCAGATATATTATGTGAAAATCGGCAACGATTTTATATCTGTCTCTACAAACAAGTTGCTTCCAACTTCAGGAAAGTTTTTGTCTCATCACTGTATAATAGATCTTCATTGAGTAAGTTCTTCTCTCCTCTGCTCTACTCTATTCTGATCTATTCCACAGTATGGAGAGGCTATCACTATTGGTTGTCTGTTGTGCATGTGTGGATTGTTGGCACATTAAATGTTATAGATCTGATAGATTTTCTGAAAGTTTGGTGTATGATGAACAATTAGGTGGGTATTAGCTATGGGGAGAGGTAAGATTGCCATCAGGAGGATCGACAACACAACAAGCAGGCAGGTGACTTTCTCAAAGAGGAGAAACGGTCTGCTGAAGAAGGCCAAGGAGCTCGCGATCTTGTGTGATGCAGAGGTCGGGCTAATCATCTTCTCCAGCACCTCCAAACTCTATGATTTCTCAAACACAAGGTTAAATTTTTCTTCATTCTTAGTCAACGAAAACATATCCATTGTCTGCTTTTATCAGAAGTGTTCATTTCTTCATCTGACATCATCTTAAGCTATAACTAGAGCAGTTCGATTTAACTTGTAAATAGCAATGACCATGAAAATGAGAGTCGTTGACCAAAAGGAAAACATAAAGCTTATCTATCCAAATTCAAATATGAAACTAGCAGAAAGGCTTGATTCAAAATAAAGAGGATCATCTGGCATGTGCGGGGGTGTGAACATAGGAAATTTAGAAGCAGAAGGCAAAAAGGTAGATGGGGTATGTATTAAGGGGTAAGGCTAATAGTGTAAGTTTCTGAAATTGAGGCAACATCATTATGATTTAGTTTCTGTTAGGACAACAGGAAAACAATCTTGAGAACGAGACATGCACCTCCAGTAGATTCTCACATGAGAAAGCATATTCAACTAGATCGAGTAGTTTCGGAGAATGTTCTCTGCCACTCAAGCATTGGAGCTCAACATTTATAGTTACAGTTTGGATTCATCTGTGTCCATGGTAGGGAATACTTGCCCCTACTTGCAGATTCCCCAATGACTGGCACTGCAGTGCGGTCAACCCCCACTAAATCCTAACAGATCACTAAACTTCTGTATAATACCCGGATCCTTAAATGTCCAGTGAGCAAAGACAGACTCAAACAAAATTAAACAGCACACACAATGAGAAAAGCATCTGAGTTCTAACCTCTATTGAACACCACGCTGGTGAAAGAGCAGCTATGTTCATTCTCGGAAGCAACTAGTGATATGCAGTCAGACAACCCTGGCCATATTGTGCTGGGAAGGTTTAGAAGATTTAGATTGATCCCTAACTGCATTGAGATTTATAAAATCAATAGAGTTCAAAAGTTGTATTATTTTGCAGTCTACTTCAAGAGGTAAATTTAATTAGTCATTGAAGACTTAGAAGTTCATCGACCATATGCAGCTCTCATTCATACAAATGAGTTTCTGTTAGTAATATTTATGCAAATTTGTTTCCAAGAATCTTAGAGTAAGGTATTTGCAAGCTAACATGACCATAAAATGAACCGAAGTACGCACATTGGATATTGTTGCTAGTTGCGACTATACTCGGTATAGAATAAGTGTACTAGAGAAGTCGTTGGCCTATTCATGAAGAAGATGCAAGGGTCTTGGCCAGTCAAAAGTTACCAAGAGATGAGCAGTTGCCTAATGCCTACCAATAATGGCAAAAGACTTGTGCAATCTCTCAAGAACTTCATCACCTCAGTCTGCTACAAGTGATTTTCAAGGCGTTGTTCACTCTATCATAATGGACTGGTGATGGTAAGTGGACTAGAGGTGCCCCTATTGAGGTGGGATGCTACAGTGCATTCCATTGATCCACGATGAGACCAGTAATTTCCTTTCCCGCATAGCCAAATTGTTTCTCTTCTGGAGGTGCCAGGAAATGGGGAAACAAATTATTGGCTCTCTGGTGCTGAGGGGCAGGATATTATGAGGCTTCCCAAGTAAACAAGAGCACCCATTTTTTTTCTTTCATCTCTGTCTTTGATTCTGCAAGAAGTGAAGACTGAAGACGAATACTCAGCAGAGTATCTTTAAGCAGGTTCCAGAAGAACATATTGAAACAATAAAGAATCCTCTGAAAGGAAAGCTCTCATCACATCCGGTATGATGGAGTTACTCCTTAAAAAGAACAAAACCCTCGAGTACTATGTTCTCTTTTGCATCGTAAGCACATCAACTTTGTAAAGGTTAACTGAGAAGCCAAATAGGATCACATCATTCTTCTCAGTTTGGGGGGGGGTCCATTGAGTAGAAAGAACTACAGTGTAATTGTAATTCCAATCCTGCCAGTTTCACAGATTTTCCCTCTTTATAGTAACCATACAGCACGCAGCAATTATAGATTGAGTAATATCATAGTAGTTGGAACATCCTGTTCTTTTTTTCACCAGCTCTATTTATGTCTTTCTATAATAGACCCGGATAATCAGCAATTGAGAAAGTCGCAACTGAGTTACATTCCATGCGAGGACAGGTCAACTACTGAAATGCAAGTTTTTTAGCATACACTCTCTGACTTGTTCTGATATGTAATTTTGTGGAGACTGGAGTTATACGTGTTGCAAATAATTGAGTATCAGAACACTGGTGAAGGACAATAACTGACTTTTGTTGTAACCATTTACAGTTTGAGGTCAGTCATTGAACGGTACAACAAAGCAAGAGAGGAGCATTCTCAGATGTCAAATTCAACTTCTGAAATCAAGGTAATCTTGAACATCAAACTCTAGTCTACTCTAGTCTCTAGCATAGCATTATTCTAAGCCGGTCAAGTAATAGAAGATATTCTGAAGTCTAACCTTTTGAGTTTTGACTACTTTCTTCCATATAAATCAACTTTATGATTTTCCTTGCAAATTATGAAGCCATGAGCTTCCATGAAGTAAGAGAACTTGTAATCAACAAAATCAAACATTAATAAGCTAGAAACAGCAATAGCATCAACAGAATTCAGCAGTTCAACACATGAGATCCTTGGGGAGGGGGGTCTCAGGATCTTTCAAGGACATGAGTATAGTAAAATAGATTTTAATATAGTTCTTTTGCTTTCATGATTAGTGATTTAGTGGATTGCTTTCCGCTTTTCATATTCTCCTTCATTTCTAAGGAGAATAGCTGCCCAATGATGAACTTAGAGCATCAACATACTATTTAACAAACATTTTCTCCTAGGGGCAAAAAAAATCAATAACCTATACATGCAGTTTCAACACACGAGTGCTTGAATATTTGTAAAAGGATGCAAGAATGCAACTAAGTTACGAAGGGTTCAATTGGAGGGAGAGAAGAAGGAAAATAAGAATGGCAATATGCTAAGAAACTGAGAATAGGAAGAAACTTTAAAGAAGTGAGACCAAGATAATTCTGTTCTACAAATGATTCTAAATTTCTAATGCAGACATAAAACTTGGCCAAGTACCAAATACAGTACTATTTGCCAGTTTATCTCAACTAAGGGACAATATCTAAAGGAAGTAAGGAGTTAAACGCAGCACCGCAAGATTAAACTTCTGAATTACCGAAAACAGTAAATTCTCCAGTTGAATTAAACCTCACAAATCGGCAACATTAAGCCATCAAAATATAAGATAAACCTAAAATTATCAACTTTACATTCGCATGTACTTCCACTCAACAGAAATAGGACTTGTTATATAGCTTTAGAAATTAACACTGATTAGCCAATTTTACTTTACAAAATGGGTACTCTAAATTTCGAATATTATCAGAATATGGTGCTTGGAGATAGTAAAGTTTCCAGATAAGGACTTGTTTAGACCACTCTCTTGTACTTTCTTTTCCAATGTGTTCTATGCAATTTACTAACTCACAGGACAAAACTTAATAGTTCCGTTGGCCCTCTTACGTATTAAAAAGGATACCTTTACCTACAATATAAGTAGTACATTAATGACTAACCTATGATTCCTAATTATGGACTGCCGCTTAACAGGGCAAATGACAGAACTGTATCGACATATATCGATGCAGATGATGTGATATCAAAATTATACAGGTCATTTAAGTTTGTCACATGGCCCACTGACTTTAGCATGACTTCTAACCAGAGTTCTCGATAGCAGCCGCTATCGAGGCGCTGCGCTGCTCCAGGGAGATGTGAATTCAAGAAGCACCGTGTCGGATTGTGTCCCCCCGAGTGGTCTATACTCTATAGCGCCAGCTCCGCCCCCACTCAAACCTAGAGCATGGAGATGTTTTTTCTGTTTTGCAATCCATTAAACACAACTCTTTCCAATTCTCGTTCTTTCTTTCTCTTTATTTCAAATCTCTCCACCCAACTTACCTCTCGGACAGCAGAGAGGCGCCAACTTCTCAGATACCTTTTTTTCTTCTCTATTGGGTACTGAATTGATTACCTTCCTTAGATTAATTTGTGAATATTGAGTCATTTATTTGAATTCTGGGTATCTACTTTAGTATTTATGCATATTGTTATAAAAAAAATAACGTGGACATTATATACTTCGAATAGCAGCCATCCCGCCATCCACTACCACGTCTATGGGGTTGACCGCTCTGCAATGTGATCAAAGGATTGATAACTATGGTTCTAGTATAACTACTATATGTCCACCTCACTTCAATATCTGTAAAGTTACATGTACCTTCATCCTGAGTTTAAAGACCTTGCTTGTGGCTCATGGGCTATACTTAAGAGGTAGTAGGGGTAATTATTATTTATTGTACACTTCTTTCTGTATATTCTCTTGCTATATGTACTCAAGCACTAGGCATAGAACTACAAAATGACTCTAGCTAGTTGCACTAGACTATGAAGTTATTATAAAAAGTAAAAACTATAATATTTACATTGTAATTAAAACGCCGAGTCTCCGACCCATGGGTTTCTAACTCAGTCTGTAACTAAAAGCAAACAAAGCTGCATCTGCATACGGTCATGCAAATGACATAATCGTTGAAGTAAAACAACTACATCATTAGTCGTTGGCAAGCACTTGCAAATTCGAGGCCTTTTTTCTACCCCATCCTGCCATCATGTACCTTTCTATATATATGCCTCTTAATAGTGAAATAATCAAATAATCCATTAATGACCTTACTTTCTTGTCGACGTGAACTTTCTGTTCCAAATATCAGTAAGGAGTGCTACCATGGATGGAGGGCAAAGGGTCTATCCTCATATGTACATGAATATAGAAAAGTTAAAATGACATATACTCCTATATCAGTATAATCCCAAAAACCAGATAGCTCCCAGAAACAAATTATGAGGTGTCATACTTCTCGAGCCTGGACACAATACAGTTGCAAGAATACAGGATCAAATAACTCATTTACTCAACAGTAGGGCGCCCTTGAACCCCAATCCAAGTTATGATATTCCTTTGTGGAACCCTTTTCACTTGAATGCTATGATAAACCTCTAAGTTGCTCAAGCTTTAGAGGAAAGTGTTGAGCATGCTCAAATTGAACTACGTAAAGGCAAAGACACTATGCAGTGCACAAACTTGTTCATCACAGAATGCAGTAGGCAAAGAAGGTGGCTGATTCAGAGTTGTGAAATCTCAAGAAGCAGAGATTTGTAGATCTATATGCAGAACTCTCTACAGATTTCCCTCACCTTCCCCCAACTAGTTGGTGTGGATAGAAACCACTCACGCTCTATGATATTAGTATTAGTAACTTTAATATGTAATATCATTTGCATTGGAATCCAGCTGATACAATAATATGATTCATCTTACTGTTGCAGGAGGAAACAGACGAGTTGGGCAGCTGTATTTGAAGTTTCTCGAATGAACCAGAAAATATCTATTAAAAGATAGTTCGTTTCTATTGACAGACCATTATTGAGATGAGCAAGTTCATCTTAATAATGTTACAGCTAAAGACAAGTACCACATCAGTAGTGATATCAATGCCTTCACAGGTTAACAGGATGATATACTTCGATGGGAGAAGGGAGCTTGCAACTGCCTGACAAAATTGCTGGTAACTCTTTCTAGAGGCATTTCTGAAAGCTTTTTCAATTATCTGAGCAAATCAATAAGTTTTCCCGCGCTACTCGACCAAAATAATGCAGGTAATACTCTCTAGAGGCACGTCTCAAAGCTTTTTCAATTATATGAGCGAATCAATAGGTTTAGCCACTCTATCCATGTCTGTGATACACTATAGCTTTCTTTGAGGTAGAGCTGCTTTTTGTAAAGTGAAATACGTCAATAGATGACATTTACATCTTAGGACTAGAGGGATGCATAATGCAAACAGGACATTGTTTCCAAAATCTAAAGCAGCGAAGACCAAAAGTATTTTCTGTGTTCAAGAACATAATGCTAATGCAAAGGACTGATAAGAATACGGCATCTGGAGTCCCAACATACCATAAACCAAACAAAGAGCCCCCAAACCTTTTGTTAGAAACATCCATCCTTCTCGACAAAAATAAACACAAGTCTACAATGCTCATGAAAGTATGAATCCCTTGTGCACAAATTGAATGTACCCATGTATTGGCTACAGTATGACACAAGATTCTAGTCTATAGTCAATAAGAGGAACAGAAATAATAATAAGACGCAATTAGAACCATGGAATACCAAGCAAACTACTTTGAGACCATCTCATATCTTGAGGCAGCACCTACCAGCCCACCATGGATATCCCGACCCCATTCAATTTGACAAAAAAGAAATGCATGGACCGATACAGACAAGCTTTCAAAAAAATATGGTGAGACGTAGGTTGATCTTTGATCTTGTTCCAGTCAGCCAATAGCACAAGTTACTCTTGCATGCCAGCTCGCCCACAGGCACACAACATTCTGAGTGAAAATAGTCAAACTCGCATGCATAGGGTACTTAGTTTCTGTGGGCAACAGGCAGGGCATGTAAATCTTTAAGGAATCTCTAATTTTCATGCCCGGCCTCATATTGACAAGAAAAAAGGTCCATGTCGGACAATGCTTACAAATCTGCCAATATTACGCTCGACACCTAGCAACGCTTCTCTTCCAACTCGAGTACTCTGATATTGCGTAATGAATATCAAATGGCATGCACAACCGATGTCTTATGTGATACAAGAAAGCAATCATATCTCTATCCTCATAGTACAATGACTGCTACATTAGACATGCCTAGAAACCCCCAACACCAGTTCAACCATTGATGCACAAGGAATGCTGGAGCAAGAGTGAGGAGGTACGATACACCCACAATTGTATCAAACTAGTATCAAATGCATAATGATTTTGCTCAGGACGATGATAAATGTCGGTAAAAGATTGCATTAGAGTGAAGTTAACCTGAAAAATGTCAGTAAAATGTACAGGAAATACCTGAATACCAAAAAGGTTTTGGAGAGGAACATTTTGACGGGAACCCAGCAATGGAAAAGGAAACTAGAAAAGTCGATAAGAGTCATCAATTCAACGAAAGCAAAATACTAGAAGCTCCATCCAACAAACCCCAGGGTTCATGCAAAATAGGTTCAAGGAGAGGGAACACTAAAAGTTTCTGAAATGCTAATGGCTCATTACGACCGTTATGCATGGGATTCACAAGAGATGCTAACTTGAAGTACAAGAACTAAGGACCATGTCCGCTTGGATGCGCTCAATAAGAAAGCCTCTACAACGGCATGCAAGAGAAGGACGAGACATGTCGAAATAGACATTGGTACAGCACAAAAACAGAGTAAACTCAAACGCCTAAGACGGGGCTTGAAGTCTTTACGTGCAAAAGCACAAAGAAAATAACATGAAAAGATTGATAGAATTTGAACGACATAAAGACACTGGTTGAACTTGAAGTTCTCCAGAACAAGGAATAATTGAGACTTGCTTTTAGATGAATTCCATTATTCTTATTAACTTGCTTGCTATTTCAATTTTGTTCTCCATGTCCTTTAACAATGTTTTCGAGTATGTGTAATGTGTGTGTGTTGGCAAGCTACACAAACCGATGTTACGTTCTTCCCATTTAAATAAATGTTTTGGTTGAATTTGAGTACTTGTTCGGTTCATATGTTGAAAAATACTACGTCTTCCGCCAAGCTATACAAACCGATGTTACGGTCTTCCAATTTAAATAAATGGTTTGGTTGAATTTGAGTACTTATTCGGCTCATATGTTGAAAATACTACAGCTTCTGCCTCGAATCAAGCTTCCCATTTTTCCATTTTAGTCGTCCCACACAAAGCTTCCAATTTCCATTTTTGGTAATTGTTACCTTCTACCCCACTTAACTAATACCCACATAATACACTTATATTTACAACTTTACCAACCCGCTATCTCTTTATTTATTCATTATTTATTCTTTCTTCATTTAAATAATACTAACAACTTTCTTTTCCTTATTTTGTTAACCAATAAAGCAAATGGAAAGATTGGTACGGGGTGGAGGTTGTAATTGTTAAAGGCTCTAGAAAAGGTGTCACTTTCGGATTCCGGATTCCATTTCTGATATCAAGCATCAACAACACTCTATCTGTCTCGCTCTCCCTCTCTCCCCACCCCCCTTCCCTGCCTATTCTCTTTCAAATTTCTTCCTTGAATAATGGGCTTTCTTCAATATCTATGAATTCAAGCTCCCAATCCAGTACCTGCTCTTGTTGTCGGTGACCAGGTCTTTTAGTGTCTTACCCATTTATATCAATTCCTAAAATAAGACCAATGTCTCTTAATTCTTGATACATATATGTTTGATACGATTAGTTAACCTGCACCTATGTATATTTTAGTATGTTTGATAGGAGGAGAGGAATCTGATGTCTACACTAGAAGTTTAGATTTTAATTTGCTTGTAACCTTATATACTCTGCAGTTTTGGCAACAGGAAGCAGGAATGCTGAGGCAACAACTGCAGCAATTGCAAGAGAGTCACAGGTGAATATCCTTGCACTAGTTCACATGATTAATTTTTTTCCATCAAATAAACTTACGGTATGCATGATGCCTTTAACTTCCCACTACTCAGAATGCTAAATTCTCTCTCAGCCACGCCCAGGTGTCAGAGAAAAAAATCCTGCCTCATGATTCTAGATACCCCAGAAGATAAGAATTCATTTTAGGAAAACGAAAAAGTAGAAAAAATTGCCAAGCATAAATTACTACATATTGCACTTAACATCCTTGGAGCACATCATGCATCAGTCATTTTGTTCAAGAAATGTATATGCTTGCACAGACATCAATATGTTTCATTTCACTTTTACATGCTAGATAATGAAATAAGTAACTTGGGAATTAATAAGAAACTGCATATATTCTTGTTGTCCCACTTGATGCAGAGTAGACCACAACCTCATGATCATCAATAATCACTACGGGGAGAAAGTATGTCAAAAACAAAGTTCAGTTTGTTACGAGCTTCAAGGGTTTTCTTTGTTTCTTTTTTTTGGGGGTGGGTGGGGGTTGAATATCAAAGCTTCATGTTAATACGAAAAGATGAGCAAAAAATACAAAATGCTAACTAG
>JAYMSR010000617.1:0-13087 GCA_036897825.1 Plantago rigida | reverse complement strand
CCTCTTTTCATTTCTCTCTGCAGAAGGAAAACCTTTGAGATTTCCTTTCTTCTTCCTCCTGTTTTTCTTCATCCGTTTCACTGTGAATTGAGATCTCACGCCCAACAGAATATTGCACTGAATCGCATTAGTTCATCATTTTAAGATGATTTATGGGACTGTAACCTGTATTCACATGTTAATTTTTCAATTAGTTAAAAGAAGTTCAAATTTGAAAAGCCAAAATTTATTAATGATAGTACTCCATTTGGAGTACATACAACGAGCATATGGAATGCTCCACCACGATCTAATATGAGAATTGCTAAGAAATCTTATCCAAAGTCCAAACCCAAAATTGTCCGAGGCACATCCTATTCCTTAACTATATAATTACATCCTTCCTCAATTTATTTAAATTGAAGTTAAATAATATCCTGGAATTGTACTCTTGCTACATTAAATGCAGAAGTGTCTCAAAAGGTTGATAACAAATCGCACTCTTTGGGAAACAAGACGACCCTCAATATATAGAGGACAAGTAATATCGTATATATCTACATTCCGCATGTTTTTGTTTTAATGTCTCCTGGAGCATTCAGAAGTCAGAACTAAACAAAATTAATTGTGTAAGATTTATATTATTTACTGATATTGTAAGCTCTAGCATTGGGTTAATTAGTGTTTGTAAGTGCAAAATATTATTACTATAAAACAACGTTTACACGAGCATAAGAAATGCTCGAAATACTAAAATTACATCAAGATTTACAAGGTATCCAAAACCTCCAATCCAAACAAGCAATCTATCCCAAAGTCACTACCTTCACTTCTTTGTCAAAACCGCAAAGCTCCATCAATTAAAAAACAACTCCAACCTTCCAGCATATCACTAATTTTCACAACCAAACACTGACTTTTATGGTACACTTGTCCTTGAATTAAAATTTGTTCCACGAGAAATTTCAGAACACTTCCACCGAAACCGTCAATTCCTTGGTAAAACCGTCTAAACTTGCCACGTTCCTTCACCCTATGCACTTAAACAAATGCAAATGGCAAACAATTCAAAACATGGTCATAGACACAAGGCCATTACCGGATAGACATGACCGTACTGATTATAAGTCATTCCAACTCTTATCCGATTAGTATGTTTCAAATGATTATCCTCTGGAGCAGTTTACCTCATCTGAAGCCATCCAAATTCTACATGATTCTTATCGTACTTCGCAGTATTCTCATTCAGCTAACCAAAAGATTCAGGAGATTCAAAACTTGTGAGTTCACTGCATCAGTTCTTGATTTGAGTTTAGATTACCCATCAGCATACATTCATATCTAACATTTATATTCATGGCTCTTCTTGTCATGTGCAGCAAGGAACTGTTCTTGGTTCTCGAGGAAGTCAGGCTAGTTTCTTCATGCAGGCTTCCACCCTGACAAAACGATCATTTGTCAATATGTCGCGTGACATTGGATATTACTGGCTGAGGCTCATAGTTTATACGGTTGTCTCTCTTTGCATAGGGACTATTTTCATGAATGTAGGAACAGGATATACTTCCATCCAGGTAATCCCAAATTTCCTGACAGCATTTTGGTTGTGCATTGTTCAACTGCACTCTTAAGCTTAACCTTAGCTAGTAAGCCTATTATAAGGAAACAGATCGAATTTGGGATCAGTAAGTTTCAATTCTGAACCTTAATCACTTGACATATGTACAGGCTAGAGGATCATGTGCAGCTTTCATCTTCGATTTTTTAACCTTTATGTCTATTGGCAGATTTCCTTCGTTTGCTGAAGATCTGAAGGTATTGAATCACATAGAATGATATAATCTAAATCTGCTTGTTAAATCACAGAGGAAAATTGAAAGAGACAAGATGCTAAGCTATATACTGAACTGATTCTGATGCTGCTGTGTGAATTTCAGGTTTTCTACAAGGAATGACTTAATGGGCAATATGGCGTAAGTGCCTTTGTTATCAGCAACACCTTATCTGGAATGCCATTTCTGATACTGATCGCCTTTACATCTAGTGCACTGTGCTACTATTTGGTCAAACTCCACCTGGGTTTTTTACACTTTCTGTACTTCCCGCTGTGCCTCTATGCGACTATAACAACAGTTGAGAGCCTCATGATGGCCATAGCCAGTGTTGTCCCTAATTTCCTCATGGGGATCATCGTAGGAGCAGGAATTCAGGTCCGTAGTTCTTTACACTAGCTAATTATTCATCCAGAAAAAACATCAGATTTGAACATACAAGTTCCTCAGACTTTATGAACACTTATGCCTACATATGTTCTTGCTGCATATATATAGGGCATATATTTGATGGTCAGTGGCTACTTTCGGCATCCACATGATATCCCAAAGCCCTTGTGGAGACATCCTGTTTCGTATTTGAATTACGCCTACTGGGGTCTACAGGTAAAATCTACGCAAACAATACGTGATGTACATATTTTCAGGGCTCTGTCAGTGATGTGTTTTCGCAGGGTCAGAACCAAAACGATCTGAGTGGCTTGGTTTTCGACAATTTGACACCAGATCTCCCAAAGCTGTCAGGAGACGATCTTCTAGTAAGCATCTTCCAGTTAAATGTGCACCGTTCCAAGTGGATTGATCTCAGTGTTATTTTCAGTATGATCATAATCTATCGTGTTATCTTCTTCCTCGTTATCAAAGTGAACGAGAACATCACACCCTGGATTCGTGCTTATATTGCAAGGCGACAATTGCAGCACAGGACTCCGGTTCAGAATACCAATGTTGCTTCAAATGTTCTTGACAATCACCTACCGTAGAACCTGTTCAAATGAAACTTCTGGTACCAGCAAGATACTGAATAGATTGTTTATGGGATTGCACATGTATATGGTCACTATTGTACTCTTCCTACTTGATGTAAACAATTTTCCACATTCATTGGCCCCTAAAAATGTTGAAGTAATATTCTCTTATTGATTTAATAACACTCCATGAACAATATGATGGCTTGACAAGAGAGTACAAAATGAAAGAAAATTAAGATCAGATCTCGAAACCAATATCTACTCTTGATCAGCTTCCTCAGGAACATCATGTTGGATATCATCGCCATCTCGAGTTCCATAATTTACCCATGGCAACATAGACTCGAACAGGACAGCCAATGCATTTCTATTAGCAACGTCACGGGGCTCATGGTGTTGTTCTTCAGGAATGTGGTCAAACCCCCCATGGTTCTCAATCCCACCTCTTGGGTCAACGATAAAATCATGCAAGTTCTCAGGTGGCATAGTTGGCACGGAATCTGAGAAATCCGAGACCAGTAAATGGGAGTACCTGGCAAGTATAGGAGCATCAAACGGTGAAAATGCAGTTTGCAAGAGTTTATACTCGAGAAAAAATTCACTCTAATTTATGTCCCCAAGCAAAGCCAGTCAGTCACTAGACAATCGACTTTGGTTAATGTTTGTCAGTTAAAAAATGTTTTAAAACAGAATATCAAGTCAGATTTTACAAGATGCTGATGGTCAATTCGAATCAAAATGACAAAGAGAAGCTTCTGCAATTATTTTTTACTCTGTACATGCCCGCCAGAAACCTTGCTCTCTACTTTTAGTTAGTGACAGAACCATCACCAGTTTTCAAGAATCAATCAATTACCAAGTACCAACACTCAAATGCTAAATACTGACTGCAAAGTAACAGTATAATACTCACTCATTTTTCTCTGAAGAAAATGCTTCTTTCCTCACGCAGGCCCAGTCTTCAGCTTCATTAGCATTCTTTTCCAGCATATCAATCACGGTTTGTGCAGAATTAGACAGAAACTTCTGCAATTCTGGGAGCCTCCACATCAAGTAACTCCTCTCGACATATATCGATATCAGGTGATCCAGGGATGCACTTCCCGTATCAGACTTGAAAAATCTGTGTTGGAGTAAACTACTCCAGACCCTTTCTTTTAAGGGTACCTTCTCCACCAATTTTCTCAATACAGAAGGATGAAGCATCAAGGCCTGCTTCATGAGATCAGATGAAGCAGCTTTTCCAACACCCTTTTCTCCTTCTAAATTTTCATTGCGCTCAAGGTAAAATCGTGAAATTGCAAGGGAGTAAGAGAAATTAGGAAACAGCCATAAGGAATTATCCGACCCATATTCTTCTGCAAACTGTTCTAGCCAGGAATACTCCTCGGCTCTTAAAGAATAGTAGTCAATACAGAGTCTGGCACCCATCGGATCATCTGGATCTAAAGAAATCAAAAGCTTGCAAATTTCAAGGGCAGATCTGTGGCAGCCACGCCGATCCATGTTTTTCATGTGAGTGAATATTGATGAAAACAATGGCTTGTTTGTGTCATGAACATACTTCACTTGGCAGTTCCGAGAAGGGGTGAATTGCGGATGCCATGCACATTCCAAGGCGTACAGACACTTTGCAGTAGCATCGGCCGACATTTGGTGTTCACCTGTGAATTTGAAGTAGTCCGCCAGTGTTATCAACGACTCTATGTGGTAAGGATGGTGCATAAGGATGTTTGCAATGCCATTAAAATCATGGATGGCCTTGGCAGCTTCAAAAGCCCTCTGAGCTTGGGCATACGATGACGAATGCACATACCTAAGGACATCGCAAGGAGACAAAATGAATATGGCATATTGAAGACAGGAACACCAAGTAAAAAAACAAAGGCCAACAGAAGGCACAAACAAGATGTAGAATCATCATCATTCATAAAAGCCATATGCTATATGTTTGGAATTGAACTGATATGGTAACAAACCGGTTGGTAGATATTGCCCTGAGTTGAGAATCTGACAAGCAATTTCCAAACACAAAATGCAGTATTAGGACTAACACTAAAATTTCTGTTCGCCATCAAACTCATGATTAACACGTGTAGGTTCATAGAGCAGCTAACTAATTGTTCCTTTACTCAAGTTCAATGCTTAAGAATCTTAAATCCACACCATTTACAATGTAAAATCCTTACTGATGTCACTCCCCCCCCCAAAAAAAAACACAAAAAAAACACACACACACATTAAACAAAAATAGTCTCTGTAGAACTATGTGTGGGTTCAAGATATTCAATCTTATTGCAGTACCAAATGCATAAAGATCTGAAAGATGTAAGTTCAATTCTCTTTTGGAAACTTAACATGGGAGGGAAACAAAAGGAACGGGACCATCAGAATCTATGACAGGGGAACTAAAGTAGTTGTTAACTTTACAATTAACAAAGAACAGAGCAATAGAATCAATTGAGCCATATTCTCATAGTAAATTCATGCAATGCATCCTGACTAATTTTGCCATCTTCTATGAACTATTTCTTCTCAATCAGTAATAGATAAAACATTTATATCTACAGTTCTGACTGGTATGAACTTAAAAACATCACATATTCAGCCCTGAGCTACATTTAAATGAGCACAATGAGAAAAAATTACCTGAAATAATTGACACCGTCTCTTGTCTCCAGAAGTTCCATGGACAGAGAGCCATCCCAGCGTGGCCAATGTTCAGACGGGGAAACAAGAATGGTCTTTTTTAGGGAATGCCCTCCCCTTCTCACACCATGCATCTGCCTAGAATTTGCAGGAGCCCGGCTTCTTTCATATGAGTTTACTACCTTAGCACCAAATATCCTTCGCATCTCACTTTCGGCACTGAGAAATTTTGGATCAACATGCAGTACAGAGGATTTGCGCTGCTTCATCATTGTATCATGACTATCTACTTTTATCGACTTCGGCTTCAGAGGAAGACCAGCAATTTGTTGATTACTAGAAGAGCTTGCTCCAAGAGATAGGCTTTCCAATGCCAGACTAGAAGTGCTTTCATCATTATCACTGCTCTGTATCAAATCTTCCTTCATTTTCTTCTTCTTTTTCCTTTTCTTCGATTTGACATTTGGCTTCGGAACTGCATTAACAGACGCTTTTGCCACAGATGAGGGTGGGGCCAGAGTCTCATGGTCTGTATTCATAACAGCACCATCATCATCATCATCTACCTGCAGATAATTACAGGTACTGATATATAATTGATAATTACAAGTACTGTCCTGGGTAACAGGTAAATTATATTCAATGAAAGTTTCATATAATAGCAGAGGAATAAAATAGAAATAAAAGTATTTTAATTACAGATGACAGGACGCATACATCAACATTTATGCACGTGTTTTTATGTAAAAAGTGCCAATCGTGTATCAAAATGTAAAAGGGGTCGGCTACGTGAGCCAAAGAAGGAATCATGCAGGATTTGGGAAAAGAATCTGTTGAGTATGCGTGTTTAATAAGGACCAGCATTATAACTGTGTATTATTATGCCTGGGAGTTCGGAATCTAATTAAATACATGGCAGAATAAGGAATAAAACGAGTAAGATAAATAATATGAAGCTGCACAGGCAATGATTCTACAACGACATTCTAATGTATAAGCATGCCATGATGGCAATAAAGAACAACCACCAGGTTTCTAAGAAAGCTTTTACCAATGATATTGAGACATTCCCCAACAACTACTGCTACAAGTTATAACCTCCCGTCCCCAAACTAAATCAGCACATACCACGAAAGGATTTCATGGAGTATGGATTAACACAGTGACATGAAATACATCTCCTGCCATTTAAGAATGCACGTACGGAATAGGCTCAGTGTATTACTTCATTGTGTTTCTCAGTGTTCTATCAGATCCAACACTTACCCTCAATGGCCATTAGCAGGTTCAATTCCACCGTAAGAACCAGGGAGCTCCTTTCACTCCACAAATGTCTATATTCTATAATCTATAATATCTTGCAACAAGCACAGTATGATTCACAGTATTAATTCAGTTTCTGAACATCAATTTAAAATTTCACTTCCATCAGCTAAACAAATCCCTCATTTTCCATCTCACAAAATTCTCAATCATCATTCATCAGTAACATCTATAACTCAGGGGATTGCATACAACAGAAACAGACAAGTAAAATAACTGAAAAACACCAGCAAAAGAATCAGAAAACATAATAACGACGCGTATGGCGCATCCAATTGAAATGAACAGTAACAAATTGAAGCCGATAGGAAACAAACCTGGTCAGAGAGGTTCTGTACATCATCGTCATCATCGAGGAGATCGAAAGGATTCCGAAAAGGTGCGGAAGATCGGGGAGGTGACTCGGAATCGTCTTCTTCGTCGTCTGTAGTGTTGAGCTGCTGCTTTTGCAGAGAAGCTTGCTCTTGTTCTTTCAGAAACTTCTTCAGCAATCGACCGGACATGGCGTGTCTTCTCGTCACAGTGCAACCTGAAATCTTCTTCGTCGTCGTCTTCTCCAAGGTACAAAATGCGAAGTGACAGTGTTAGAGACTCTTCTCTAAGTGTCAGGACATCTGGACCTTATGGCCGGTTAATATTTGGGCTGGGCCTTTACAGCACAGACAGTGATATCCGTTATGTATGCTTCAATGGTAAGCCCTCAAAAATTCAAAAAATATACTTTAGATACTTTATTATAATAATATAAATTGTATAGTATTATTAAACATTGACACCGATCAATATATATTTTATATTCTAACATGTTTAAGATTCACAATTAGTTTGTGTTCACAACCGAATTTCTAACACTCCGTTTTACAAATCAAACCAATCAAATTAATCATGTATAGTGATGTTCTTAGTTGACAAATTCAATTGCACAACAAACAAAACACTGAATATATAGAAGATTATTCATGATGAATACACAACCTATATCTCTGTGAGTATTCTAAACTCCGACTCCTTCCTCCGCAAGCTTGTCTAATTTCTGCCTCCCTCTCACCTTCTCTTGTGTGTTTGCGCCAGAAAGAAGAAATGGTAGAGGTTTGAAGATAGTTTTTTTTTTTTTGATATTTTGTTTTTTAGTAAAGAACCGCTAAAACAGGCAGTTCACTGGTTCCGACGGCTCTCATAATGTTTGATCGGACCCGAATTTTAAAACATAGGATTTGACAAAATCTAATTACAAGAACTTATGTGAAATCTGTCCTATTCAGTAGTGTTTCTCCAAGAATTAAACAAACTTGGGGAGTGGTGTTGCAATATCTCATTTTGACTCCATATCAGTGATCAGTCAGTTCGAAATCATCATCTCCCTTCAAACTGGAGCAACTGAACATCTCTGTTCTGGATCCAGATACGTTTCTTTCTCTTTCTTCATCGGATTCGAGCAGTCATCCACACGAGCTGGCTCTCCAATAACCGACTGAATCAACTGGTACTCCTTAATCCTTTTGATTCGTATGTATCTTTACTTCCAATCTTTTTTAGTGGGAATAGACCATTACATGAGCCTAGGTTCATATTCAATAATCTTTTCAGAATTGCTGGTATATTTAAGAATCTTTTCAGAATTGCTGGAATGTTCAAGAATCAAGACTCCATTTTTATGTTACATAGATAATTGATTTGATTTCGATATAATAATTTAGTGGAGTTTCTATCTATCATTTTTGTGCTTCTACTTCAAAGGTTAGTTCTTTGTCTTGAATTCTTGATCATATTGTTGATTTGGGAGAAGATGTTTTTCCCATCTAAACCTGATGATGGTCTATAAAAATGGGACTGGGTCAAAATGGATGATTCTTGGATGTCTAATTTTAGTATAGATGTAGCTAATATTAGAAACTAGGACCCAAGTTATTGACTTGGTGTATATTTGTTGTACATGTCAAACATTTGAAAAGTTTAATCAACAAAGTGATTATCCATTTCCCCTGATCTGCATTTCTCTGGTTTAGATGACTTTGAATTTTAGAATCTCTCATCAAAGATCCAATTTTACATGAATGCATTTATGAAT
The DNA here is from genome assembly GCA_036897825.1 of Plantago rigida. NCBI lineage: Eukaryota > Viridiplantae > Streptophyta > Magnoliopsida > Lamiales > Plantaginaceae > Plantago > Plantago rigida. The sequence goes on along the minus strand of JAYMSR010000617.1, from coordinate 4,265 downwards.
GGTGGTTATTTGCATTGCCGGTTACTCTTCCATTTAGCAAAATTTGAAACTTGCCAGTTTGGGTATGTCCAGATATGTGTATTGATGCTAGCCAGTACCTTTAATGTAGTATGATTGTTCTTTGTGTAACAGGCAAGGTAACAAAATTGTCTATAGATGGAAGAGGAATACGATGGGCAATCGTACACTGTTGATGATGCATTCCTTGCTTTGGGATTTGGAAAGTTCCAAGTCTTTGTGATGCTGTTTGCTGGCATGGGTTTAGCTTCTGATGCCATGGAAATGATGCTCCTTTCTTTCATTGGACCGGCTGTCCAATCTGTATGGGGTCTTTCAGCTCATCAAGAGAGCTTTGTTACTAGCATCGTCTTTGCCGGCATGTTGGTTGGAGCTTACTCATGGGGTGTTGTTTCAGATATCTTTGGTAGAAGGTTAGAATTCATTCCTTCGTGCTTTAACTCCCAATGAATTTACGCACAGTAATATAGAACTAATAGAACGCTCTCTGTAGAATACTCAATTTATTCCAATGGCTTTCTCTATACTGAATGGTGCAAAATGAAAGATTCTATCCATAACTCTGTCTGCAGAGAGTTCGGATACTTGCACATGTTGCCATGGCGCAGTGTTTACGGACTTTCTAGTTCTTACAGTTAGCCAAAACTATAGAAGTTTCATTTTGTAGAAAACAAAAGAATCTAATAGAGGATTGAATGAGGATAGTTTGTCACTTCTTTTAGTCTCTTTTGATTCTTAGTTTGAAATATCCACATACTTTTCTTTCAGGAAAGGATTTCTTGTAACAGCTATTTTTACTTCTGGAGCTGGTTTTCTGAGTGCAATTGCCCCGAACTTCTATTCATTTCTATTTTTCCGTGGTTTGGTTGGTGTTGGTTTAGGGGGAGGTCCAGTACTTTCATCCTGGTTTCTAGAATTTGTTCCTGCTCCAAACAGAGGCACTTGTATGGTTGGGTTTTCTGGGTTTTGGACTTTTGGGACTATTCTTGAAGCTTCAATTGCTTGGGTATGAAACGTTTTTCCTCTTACCTTCTTTTTCTGGGTTAATCTCTTTATATATATTTTTTGCATATTAGTAGGAAAGTGATGTCAAGCTCTAAAGTTTTTAAGCATAAACCTTAGTTCTCTCAGCTGATGGACAGTTGGTAGAGTTTGTTAGGTTAAGTTGGTAGATTTCTAGAATTCTTCTTGCATGTCATTCGTTTATCAAAGTCCTTGAGAGCATAGTTATACTTTTCTCTAATTGTTTATTTGTTTTTTCGTACGTGAGAAAGCATCTCGATTTTTTTCCCTCTAAAGTGGATATTGTCAATCTTGGGAAGACCTTCTGACGTACCTGTGTTTCCATGAGTTCTCCATGTCTATAAACTGCTTTGAAACAAAATTAATTGCAGATTGTCATGCCAAGATTAGGTTGGAGATGGCTACTTGCAATATCTGCTCTTCCTGCCTCACTGCTGCTTGTATTCTACAACATGGCACCTGAATCTCCGAGATATTTATGCTCAAAGGGGAGAAATAGTGAAGCACTAGCTGTTCTGCAGAAAGTGGCTCGATTAAATGGAAGAGACCTTCCTCCAGGAGTCCTTGTTTCTGACAACGACTTTGAGCTTGAAGAAAAGATTAATGCATCAGAATCAGAGGACACCAAGTTGGTATCACCAAGTGATTACGATACTGAGAGTCCTAATCGCACAGGCTCTCAGAAGAGTGGCATCTCACTGTTATTGATGCTTTTTTCCCCAGAATTGTGCAAATCAACTTCACTTTTGTGGATTGTATTTTTTGGGAATGCGTTCTGTTATTATGGGCTTGTTCTGCTGACCACAGAATTAAACAACAATAATAACACATGCGTGCCAACGAAGTTGCAATCCAGTAGTCCCCGAGATATTAGTTTCAAAGATGTGTTTATCACAAGTTTTGCAGGTAAAAAATAAATCATTCTTTTTTTCTTTAATCCACTTGGATGTCTTTATTTTATGGGAGAAAGCCTTAATGCATGTTTTTGCTTCCAGAAATCCCTGGACTTCTGATATCTGCTGTAATAGTCGACAAAGTTGGTCGTAAGCATTCCATGTCATCAATGTTCTTCATCTGCTTCATTTTTCTGCTTCCTTTGGTATTCCATCAGCCTCGGAGCTTGACAACAGCAATCCTCTTTGGTGCTCGACTTTGCATCTCATCAACCTTTACAATTGTTTACATCTATGCTCCTGAGGTTAGTCCAAGTCATATGTTACCGGCTTCACGTTCTATAGACTAGGAGAAAGTCACCCCTTAGTGTATTACCGATGCCCTTTTAACCATAAGTTAAATTGCTTTAGAACCTATTTCAACTGTCACTCATTTATTGCAAGATATTTGCCATTTTTTCACGGTGTCTTTGTATGCATTTGTCATGCATTACGTATTTGTATTCATTCTACCCTTCATCAGATGCTAATTCTGCATCCTCATTGCCCTAAACTGCAGATATATCCTACATCTGTAAGAACTACAGGGGTCGGAGCAGCAAGCTCAGTAGCAAGAATTGGTGGAATGCTTTGCCCTCTTGTTGCTGTCAGTCTTATTCATGGATGTCATCAAACTATAGCTATCGTTCTATTTGAGAGTGTTATTGGTCTCTCCGGAATATGTGTTTGGCTTCTTCCATTTGAAACAAACGGGCGTGAATTAAGCAATACTTGATCGTATACACCATGACAAAGCTCCTCAGGACACCTTTTCCGGCCAATGCACAGTTTTCTCTGCTAAATTGCTGGTGCTGAAGCTTTAAGCTTCAAAAATGTTAGAATCCAAGAAATATACAGAAACCATCTCTAAGATAGAAAATTTGAGTTCTGGATGAAGAAGGATCTAGGCCTACGTTGTTCTTGTACACTAGAGATTGTTCTATACACAAGAGGATATGCAAGTAAGACACATTACCAATCTTTTGCCAACAACTAAAGTTAATTCTTTAGACAAATGACCACAGTTGTCATTGTTTTCTTGTATTTTGTATAATTTGAAGATTAGGCTCATATTATGATGGGCAGATAAGAAAGAGCAGTTTCTGAGATTCTGTCCTTGTAGTATTCTTGTCTCATTACCAAATAGTGATAGTGTTTAACCAAATAACATAGCCATAAAGGTTTCAATCTTTACAGCGGATGCATCTTGTTTTGCCATTGTCTATTTGACAGTAAGTTCTTACACAGGTTCGAGGTTCCTTGCAAACATACAAGGGTAAACCTGTTTATATACGTAGATATAAACCCCTTAGCGTTACCTAAAATGAAACCTTACCCCCCCCCAAGCCCACCGTGCACCCTCTTGCAGCGTTGACACGCTTAGCGAACGAAGTTTGTTTTCTGTTTTCGCCCTTGGAACGTACCAGCCAGCGGACTATATATTTGTGTATATGTATCAAGTGTCTGTTTGTTGCGTTGCACCAGTATCTGTAACCATCTTTACAGCATGTTGACTACTGGGCTGGTTTAATATAATGCTTTTCTTCAATTTCACTCCATTGAATTTTATCACCAGCTTAAGACTAGTAGTGTGCGATTAGTCACTTAACATGAAGCTTTTTGACTAATTTTGTGGCTTCGTTGGCACATTTGTGTTGGCGTGAGCTGAATGAAAAGTAGTTCTACTTTGTGTGATCCTTAATTTCATTTGGTTTCATGAAAATTTGATAAATTGTTGATGGTAAAACAAACCTTTATATACTATAGTACTAATTTGGATTTTAATTTGAGGCAATCTCCGAATTCAGGCCGCTTGATAAATTTGTGTGTAATTGAATCATCTTACTTGTCAAAATGTTTGTAGTTGAGTGACAAGCTGGTACACTAAAGTTTACGGGTTCGATTTTCAAAATGGATAATTTATTTCTCTCTATAGAGAAAAACTGAATATTGTAATTGTAATATTGTATCTAAAAACTTTTTACATTTTTAACATTGCAACAAATTTAACTTCTAGTTGACAAGTGTTCCAATAATCCGATATGCTTGATTGTTAATGAAATTAAAATTGTAGTTGATTAATTTCATTATAAATATGCAATCAGTTGAATCCTAACAATAAAATCTCATCCTGCTCTTTTCTTATGTATGTAGGTTTATTCAAAGGCGAGCCACGTAATATTGTTTCTTCATTGCCTATTTTCTTTCTTCACTATACTTCTTCCTTGTTTCAATTTGATGAGGGTGGAATCTGGCGGGGGCGGACTCGAGTGTTGGAGGTCCGGACTGAGT
>JAYMSR010000616.1:0-13092 GCA_036897825.1 Plantago rigida | reverse complement strand
AATTTGCATAATCTAAATATATATGAAATGTTATTTTTGAGGTTAGAGGAGCGAATTCTAAATTTTTTAAATATATTAATGGTAAATAATAATTTTTTTCTTTAAAATTTGGGGAGAACGAATCCCCCCTGTATCCCTACTTGGTTCCACCGGCATACAATATATTTAATATTAGTAGCGCAAGTTTAAGTATGAATATAGATCTGATGGTGGGATTATTTTATAGCTATCCGTTTTTCTCCATCTCCAAAAGAACGCGATAATTGAGGCTCTTTTGTCTGCACATGGATTAATGATATGGTAATCTTCAGTTCTATATTTCTATTAAAATGTTTGTCTGAAAAGAAATTAAAGTTTCCTTCATGCACATGATATAATGATATGAAATAAACACACTTCTACATAAATAGCCATTCATTTCCTTTAAACTTCACTACCACTACTACCACCACCACTATTCCAATAACTAAGCCACCAAAATCACTAGTTATCTCCAATGGCGTGCGTGAACATGTTCAACAATGAACAGCACCAAGGTTTAGGTCCAAGAATCTCGTTTTCGAATGACTTTGCTGATTCTCAACAGCACACCAAGCTCGAAAACAGCTATAGAGAAGCTCCCGTTTCCTCAAATTTTGATTTCGCTATGCCAAGCTACACCATGATCGCTGCTGATGAGATTTTCTTCAAGGGGAAATTGCTTCCCTTGAAAGAAAACTGCAATAAGGTCACCACTCTGAGGGATGAGCTTCTGGCTGGCGACGACGATTTTGTGGATTTGTCTCCCAGGATCACGAAAACTGCAGGCCGGTGGAGGGAGCGGTTTGGTCTGAGGAGAGCGAACATTGTACTCAAGAAAAGTGAAAAAATGAATGAAAGCCCTCTGGAGAGAATAGACGAGATTAAGAGGTCATCAGATGATATTTTTGCATTCAAAGGTGACAAAATTTGTGACGTTTGACGCAACGCCTTGGTATTAACAGATTCAGGAATAAGAAGTAAAATGTGTTGGTTATGATTTGTGTCACAAAAGGTCCTTTCTGGTGTACATTTCAATTGTATGGGGGGAAGGTTTTTGTTTGTTTTTGGTTACGTTAGGGAGATTGAAGGCTTCAAGTAACGTAGAAGATTAACAGATCAGTATCTCCTCTTTCCTCCTAAGCTAGTGCTACTCCATGTATGATTCTGGTCTTTGTACAAATGTTTGCAGTTCAACTGTTTCTAATGTCATGATCTCAGGTTGTAATTTTATTTCTCTGATCACAATGCTGCTAGTTGTTGATGTATACTTACAAATTTAATTTAATTTCTGTGGTCGATGTCATATACCTTTTTGGGGAGAATACCAGAATCAAGAAGACAAGGGCAACTCCAAGAACAGACTGGAATTGTACACAAAACAGGCATGTCAAGTATTTGTCTAGTAATACTTGGCATAACATCCACTTTATGTATATTGGTACGTTATGCATCATATCTATTTTCGTTTGTCTGCATCCATAAAAAAAGAAATGACGTGAGGTAATTACAAATAACGAAATACTTGAATTACGAATGAAGTGGACATTAGATGGTGACTCAGTAGTGTTGCTTCATTTTTCATGCCTCAAAAAAGCTCTTTGAATTTCTCTGAGGAACATCAATTCATTAAATCAAACAGAAGCTTTTGCAAGATACATCCTCTTTTATAATCAATATCAAATACTCCACATTATTACTAATGAAGCTAATGCAAGTACATTAAACACATTATGTGTTTAAAGCTAAACATGTGATGCATATAGCTTAATATGATCACGTCTATCGGATAGATGGTCTCCCGCAAAAGTTGGTATAAATCAAAACCATATAACAACAAAAACTGGCAAATGGGGGGCAGGGTTACAAGCTATCAAACTCACTCATGAAAAAATTACAGGAGCATTTGCTCTATAATTACATTTTTACAACATGAAAAATCACCATTGAAAACCTAGAAGAATACTAAACACAAGCTCTCTCTTTTTTTTCTTCTTGTTTTTCTCTCTCTTTTTTCCTTTATAACTTCTGTTGAGTAGAAACTGAGGTAGGCATAAGAAAAACCCCTACAATCATAAGATATTTACAAATATCTACTGAATCTGCGTTCTGACTCCAAAAAATCATTCTAACATGGTCTCTACCTGTACATCATCTTACATTTGTACACCTGCAAAGATTACACTCAAGTTTAACACAATCTATAAAGTCCTGCTAACAAGATCTCACTGATACGGAGAGCTATTGGAAACCAAAACCAAATCCTAGATAATAATTGATCTTTGATTCATTTCAGATGGTGAGCATCATTATTATACTTCTCCATATAGTAGGTGGACTTACTATATCCATTTGTATGAGCAGTAGTAGTAGACCGGAAGCACTAACATAACCTATTGATAGGAAAAATCTAAAATCCAACTTGCATGAGTATAATGCCTGAAACTTATAAATATATATATGAAATAAAAGCTGGTGTCCCTTCTTTCTATCGATATTCAAAAATTGGCTCCCGTGAATAGGTACTTCATTGCATATTAAAATTCGGATCAGGTGATATAAGGAGAATGAATGGTTCAGAAACAACTAAATATTTGGTTTTCTTAGAGGGCATGAACATATACAATTGCATAGTAGCAGATATGAGAAAGCACATACATGCTCTAGCTTCGTTCTTTACCTGAATGAATAATTTGTATATTCTGGATGAGCTGCTAGTGGTGGTGTGTAGCAAGAATGCTCCACCTAAATAGTGGGGTCAGTGAGTTCATAATTGCCAACGTGCACCTACTGCATTTACCTTCGTGGTGGACTTCTGCCCAAGTACTTTTCCACAGACTCTCTCCTTCGCTCAGGATCAAGGCTGCAAATAAAATAAAATAAAAGGAATCATATGTCTGAATAAAAGTAACTTGCAGTAAAATTTTAAGTTAAGGAAAGAGCTGAAAAGGAAAAAGTGATAATTTGGGAAATAAATGAAAATAAAAAACAGAACCAGAGGTTCTTTTGCCTACCTGTTCCTAAATCCAAGAAGGGCACAATGTACTGCACGAGCAGCAGCGGAAGCCGGAGCTATAGCTGCAGCTGGGGCAGCCTGCACAGCAGTAGCCAAGGCCGATCCCATACTGGCCCCATGCTGATAATTTTTTAGAGGAGTTTTTACTAATGCAGAAGCTGATTTGCCTAGGCCATCGCTAATGCTCTTGTAAGCCTGCCAAACATTCATACGCAAATCTTGATCAGAGAAGCAGCAGTGAAGAATCAGGCTCCCCAAACAGAGAAATGCCACATATTTTGTAGACTATTTATCGAAATAGAAAATGGAATGTGCTCCATTTTCTTTTCCCATTGAGGCCAAACCAAAAACTGTGCTTGTACATTTCTATCCATAGAGGTAGTGAAAATGGCAACATTGATAAATCAAGGTTCCCAGACTCTACAATAAAGAAAAGCCACTTGTAGTGCATGCATATTCCTTTCCAAGCTAAAGAGTAGGCTCAAAAGGCAAAAAGTTGTAAACATTTCGGAAAAATAGTACTAGTAACTACTAACTAGTAAAAAAGCCAAATGCGTTCAGCGTGTGTAGTAAATGAGAGATCAAGATCATTTCGGTTCAAACAAAAATGTAATCCTGCAACAGACGAATAAGAGTTCACTGCACCGGGTCTACATTACCTGTTCAATTCCTTGTTGGGCACCCTCAGGCTGGTTTGATCTCACATTGGTTGTTGCTACACTGCTTTCTACAGGCCACGATACGGAAGGTGGAATGCTTGTGAAAATATACTCTGCTTGAAGGAGGATGTTATGAGCTCCACCAGCTAGATGAACTCCGAGCCCAATGGCTTCAAGGGAAATACTTCTGAGAAATGCAATAGTACCTGCAGCATTATTTGAACCACAAGCAAGCACAGATGCAGGGCGTCATAACGACTTTTAAAAAGAACAATAAAAAACTTCCCCAGCTACATGCTCTGAATTTTAGCATTCCAGTATATAGACAGTGATGAGAGCAGACACCGAGTGCTCCCTGGCTATGCAGGGGAGGCGTATATTATATGCAGCCTAACGTTAAGGTCATTGGTTTTTTTCTTTCTTTTTTTGTTGGTTTGGGGGTGGGTGGGGGGGTGGGGGTCATGCCAGGTAATATTGTGTGGTTTCCATCTTACAACTCTATCTTACAAGTGAAATTCATCTCTCTTCAGTCTTTCCACAAGAAAACAATGGAATGATGTACAGATGCAGTATTCTCATCAACTATCACAGAAAATTGAATGTGATACTAAGACCAGAGCTAGGACTTTTGTCAATATTATCAGTTAGCTACTCAAAAGAGAAACAAGTCTAGCAACAAATTACCTCTCTGCATTCCTTTAAGTAACCTACGATCTTTTCTGTAGCTCTTCACAGGCAACGACACCAACTTTGCAGTCCCAGAACCCACAGCAACCAGTGACTTGATGGGAGGAAGGCCTTTCAACAATTTATGAATCTATCAGAAAAGAAAATTGCCATCAGTTATTTGTTTATCAGTATCAGAAATCATAAAAGTCAGCCTTCATGCAAACCTGATTTTGAGAAATATCTATAAGCCACTCCCCTAGTACAGCTTCAAAAATACTGTCCCATCCGTAGAGACCAACTCCTTGTACGTGCTTGAGTTGTAATTCAACACCCTATAGAATATCATTGGAAGGGAGTCAAAAATAAGTTTCATACAAAAAATAGGATTCTTATGCATATAGTATATACTTAATAGTAATAGTCAACATAGAAAATCTGAAGCAACAAAACTTCTCGTTAATTTTTTAAAGAAACAAGTGCAAGTTTCTAATTATATTAATGACGGATTTTAGTAACAGTTATTCAGTTACATAACTTGCACTTGTTTTGTTCAAAAATCCAAACTTTTCAAAAACTACTTGTTAATATCATCACAAACCTAAACCAGATATTACCTTCCACGGCACAAGATTCACAAGTTCAACATACTTGCCACCCATCAATGCGGTTAAGTCAACACGATGAGGACTGTAATCAACCCGAATCAGCATCGGGCTCACATCAAATTTCTGTAGATAAGTAAAGAGATGAAAACTTAAGGTTAAATATGTAGAGGGTGAGCCCCAGTTTGGTCCAACACAACAATTTGCATGCCGCAGGTCTACAGTGAAATTAGGACTTCAAAGTGAATTTCACCAATGCAACATCAAAAGGAGGAACAACATAATAGAGCCGGTACAGATAATATAAACACTACTAATCATACATCACGATATGTTCAACGACTTAGAACAAGCAACCCATTACGCAGTCCCTAGTAATAATACTAGTCAGACTTGCCTGGAAGTAGGTAAGAAGTGCCTCCTTGCAGATGGAGAGGCCTTGTATATTTTCATTCCTGTCAGATGGCTCTCCACTTGGACGTGCATCAGCTGATGAATTTTTTCCTCCAAAGAAGCTGATGAGAAAATCTAATTGTCTCTGATGAAGATGCAGACGTATAGGCAGTAAAGAAATGTGTAACCTGAAAATCAGATATAATTTGATAAGAGAACTGGCACAAAGTGGTGCCATAAATACATCAGAATACCCCAATTCCGATCCCTCCTCCCAGGCTCCTCTTTCTCACTGAGTGGAGTCTTATATGATATTAAAAATGATAATAAAAACAGCATGCTATAGCAGATACAGGAATTTCTTTCAGGACTGAAAAGAAGCATGCTAACAAGAGAGGAGAAAAGAATAGTTATACCGATTTTCTTCCAATGGGATTGAAGGATCTGGTTTGACAGCTTCAAGACTGAGTTTTACTGCATCAGAAGATATATTTCTCGGATGTTTTTTTGAATGAAGGTATCCAAGCACCTAATGGAAACGATCAGGTTAGAAAAGTATAGGGCAAAAGAATCTATCGACTCACTTCAAGTTACGAAATTAAGCATACCAGCTTCCACGGTGCACAGCCACTTCTGTCGCTCAGGCAGAAATCCCTGATACTGAGAGAAAGCTTAGATGCAAGTAAATCACCTTCAGAGTAAAGATCATAGTCAACCTCTATTCCAGAAAAGGATAACTCCAAACAAGTTGTCACATCCCTCCCACAAGTCATGCCAGAAGGCTGAGAAGAACTCGGAAAGTTAGGCCAATCAGAACCACCATACATTCTCCAAATTACATTCATATTCTTGACAATTACACAGCCCTCAGCATTACCATGACCAACTTCAACATGATCACTTGTGGAAGCCTCAAAAACTACAAGCTTGTTGACATTATTTTGCTCATCCACTTTCGAAGCATGGTTTTCTAAAATTTTAAGAGAGTTGTCCCCATACCATCCACCCTTTCCTATTCGACTTTCTCCAATACCGGCAGTGTTACGATGCAGAGTGTCAGATGAATGAGTATTCAGACATAATCCTGACAGGGGTCTCAGATCTGACAAGAAATATTCTTCTATCATCTCAGGAGTGTTATCTTCTGATGATGAAGCATCAAGACTATCACTAGCACATGCATGACCCCACGATTCAAACACTCTAGACTGGCCATCAGAGTTCCCATCTTGCTGGAAGACATCTTCACATACCTCCTCCATCATTTTGCCTACCTTGAATTCCTTATCAAATAAATTCTGTGTCTGGGGAACTGAAGGAGAAACCTCAGCACCCAAGGCCCTTTCATTGCTGTTATCATGCACCTGCTGAACGTCATTCCACCTGTTCTCCAAGTGCACCACAAAGTCATGCATATCTGGCGCAAATAGCTTTTGGAGTTGACCAGCTAGTCTAATTATTCCAGACGTTGTATCATGACATGTAGTTAACATGATCTGTGAATCTGCACATTCCAATTCCCACACATGCCCATTTTCAGAGTTCATCTTTAACAGTATCTCAAGGTGTGCCTCTTGCGCAACTTTTACATAACCAAACTTCCTAAGATGCTGCACACTATAACTACTACCGGCTAATTTAGATCTAGACACATTGCATATTAGCAAACCTAGATCTTGCAGTCTAATTTTGTACTCTCCCACTGTACGATTAACAGCGGTCGTGTTGGAGAGTTTCAAGGAAGACGCAGCCAACAAACAAGCAACAGGGAGCTCATCTGTAGCATCATTAGTATTCAGACCTGTATGTTTAGGATCAATATTTTCACCAGGTGCTAACCTTTTGAAGTGTGGCTCATAGCTTAGGCCGACATCCACCAAATTAAGAATGAATGAAGAACCAAAAGCCTTCTCTGGATTGTCATTACCAGGTGGCTGAAGCTCAGAGGATGGATGGCTGAAAAAGGATATTATTGTATTGAACCAATCCAAGCGACCCCCTATTGCCACAATGGTAGCGCATTTAACCGTAACTGAAGTGAAATTATGATTGCTTTCTGAATCCCAAAAGTTCACAACGTTGGAACCGGAAAACCTAGATGATAAAACATTTGAGCTTTCTCCATCACCACGCCCCATTGTTGAATCACTGCATGATATCAGAAGAAACTCCCGTTGTACACCTTCAGTTATAGTGCCCCACAGGCTGCCCTGGTGATGGGCCACCGAAAGGAAATTGGCACCCTTTGTGCAACCAATATCAGATACAGAAAGTAACTCAAATTTGGCCACTTCAAGAGTTATACCAAGCCAAGACCCTGGAAGTTCCTTGAACATAGAGGAACTGTTATCTCTTACTGGTTCAACGGAAACTGAAACTGTAACAGAATCACATTCCACTAGTATTGATGCTTGAGGTGCAGAATCGTCATTCCTGGTTTCTTGTGAATTAGAAACAATAGACGTGAAATGACGAAACACGTGGTTTAGGAGGCCAGATAAGTTCTCGTACTGAGATTTGCCTAGATTTACTGTGACAGGAGGCAACTGTGCATGCAAGAAGAATACAGAGCTTGATAGTATTTCTTGTCGCGTAATTGCATCAAAATCCGGCATGTCATTAATGGTAGAAACAGAGGCAAATTCATGACTTCTCCCTACCACCTTATCTGCACTCCTGGCACTCTCTGAAGAAGCCAGAAGCTTCGCTTTCTTTGCAATCCAAGGGCCCGTCACTGTACCTTCCTGCCAAAACATACTGATAACAGACAGATTTCCGGTTCGACTCACAGCAGAAATAATCTCCCCAACAGAAAAGCCAGTCTCCTGTCGGCTGCTACTTCCAATTCCAACAATGTTCTGTGCAAAATCTGCATTCAGTGCAAAGGCGTAAAGGTCACCCAAGTTCAAGTGCAAGGAGTGAGATGCCGGCATGGACTGTCTTTTGTTGGAACTGCTATCAGCACGTGTTGGTGTAGCAGATGGAAGATTTTTCCCTCCGATTCCTGGTGAAACAAAGTCGAAAGCAATAAACTTGTAACAAGAAGAGTAGCTGCTAAGATCTTTATGTTCCCTGAGAGGAAAATACAAAATTATCCTTGCATTTGGCAGGAATATAATTGCTTTGGCTGGTGCTTTGGTGGACACTTGGTGTGAAAGTTTTCCATGATCATCTTGAGGTGGTTGTTCAGATCTTTTCGTTTCTGATTTCAGCGCAACACCACTCCCAGCATGGGAGTTTTCAAGATCATTTGCCATTTTATTCAGAAAATCCAACATCATGATTATTAAGTCAAAATTAATCCAGCAAACAACCGCTGGCAGCTTCAAGGAAAGGGAATAGCACTCCCTTCTTGAGCCACCAGAAGGTGCTGAGTTCACCATGACATGGCATTGACTGATACCTGATGTTTTAAGCAAAGTGACGGTGGCATCATTCCAGCAACCATCTTTTACATTTCTCATGTGACAACATCTGTTGATATCCTCCTGGGTGCTCAGTGAGATTTTCACAGGATAATCAACTGGGCGATCAAACCCAGAATCTTTCCTGGACTCCCAGAAAGAGCAGAGACCGCCTTCAACATCATCTTGAAGTTTCCGGATCGAAGCAGTGTTGTTTCCAGAATTGACACAGCAGTTATGCTCCTTAAAACCCATCCTCTCACATTTGCAGCACATATGATCAACCAATTGGACGTGGTTGACAGTAACTTCAAAATCCATATCTTCAGGACGTACCTGTTGACCTTGCAAATTTGTAAGTTTATAGAGTAAAAACACTCTGCCAAATCAAGTAAAGGAAACTTCTATTTAAGGACAGCTAGACACGCTCTCGTGCAAAAATAACACGATCATTTGTCATATAGTAGTTGACAAATAAATCAAATTACACTCACCTGGAATACAATAAATAGGTTCGAAAACTGTGCACACAGACTATGAGCACAAACATCAGAATTTGCCTTCTCATCCTTCCTTTTTGGCGATGGTTTCTGTTCTTCATCAGTAAAGGAAAATAGAACGGATGCTTTCGCTATTGTTGCATTAAATTTGGTTTCGACGTGCAGTTGTTCTGCACCACAGGTGACAAGAGAGTAATATCAGTGTCAGAGGGTGAGAATTGTCAATGGAGATTCAAAACAACAAATTCAGTGTCATGTTTACTAATCATGTATATTATTTATAATGGAAGAAAACCTGGCCATAGAAATACAGACAAACAGACACATTAATAGAATGTTTCAGTAATCAACTTCTACAACTTGTATACCAAACACAACACAAGTGCAACTAACGCTCAAGAGAGTTTGAGAACCAGGAAGGCGACAGACCGCTTCGCTTTAGGAGTAGTTTTCTTTTAAAAGAGATGTTTTACATGTTCTATCCATGATAAATGGATGCTAAAGGCGTGGGTGGAAATCCAGAAATTAACATAGCCCTAGAGTAGGGACATGAAAATATGTGTTCTCTAAGATCGACTTCCGCTGTTCCGCATAACCAAACAAATCCTCAACTTACACCCACTTTTGCTAGCAAGTTATAATATATTTTAATACATGGCTCTAACTGGCTCACAGAGATTAAATTTAAACCATTAACCGATGAAATTGGCAATGAAGTACTGGAATATGGTACGCACCTAGTATTTTCTAGTCCTGAATATCTTACTATATTTTTAACAAAATACTAGATCCACTAAATCTGGACTAACAATGTATTTTGACAGAGTCGTTCCAAAGGTTTACTGTGTTCAAGCATGCACTTAAAAAACCAAAAAAAAAAAGTTGCAAAATTTATAAAAGACTCCATCACATAGAAAGAAAGAAAAAGAAAGAGAATATATGATCTCTGATCTCTCCCAGTGCACTTTATACTAAATATAAATATAAAAAGGTGCAAATTCAAGAGAAGATTTAAATATTGGCACGGACCATAGGGACTGATAAAGTGATAATGATAACTATAAACAAGAGTCTTGGACCAGTGAATAGTAAGTTACATACCAGAAGGGACATGTAAAGATCCAGCTGCAATGTTGGATGCTGCTGCTATTGCGGTATATACGGAAGCGGTCCAGTTCCACACCCCACTATTCCCTAAAGCTGATTGTGAGTTTAAACACTCAAAAAATTGGTCCACGCTGCGAGATCATTTATGAAAAACAATGTTAGCACACTTCTTGACTTGACTGGGTAATAAAATAAGGCAGATACGCCTGATAATATCAGCAAATTGACAAAGTTGCAGATTGTAAAAAGGTATGCATGAATGCAATTGTAAAGTAAGGCCGAACTTGGCTGCTGCTCCACACTGTAACTGGTTTGTTCATGTACATGTGATGTGACAGAGACCTGATGAAGTTCTTTTATCTTATTTATTACCATTGTTAACGGCAATAAAATTTCTCTATTTTCCTTTTTTTTTCTTTTTTCTTTTTTTACTTTTGGGCGTGTGAACATATGCTGCTGAAAACTCACATATAAAAGCTTCTGCATTAAATAAATTAAATGCATACTTCTTTCTTTTTTTACGTTTGCATGAGTTTTGAAATGCAAGGGGGTACATTCTCAAAAAAGAAATGCAAAGGGGTACAAACCTTGCCCCGAAGTCTGGTTCTTCCCCATATCTGTCATTTTGGGTTCTACTCACCCAGTCTGATATAAGATGAGACTCTGATAACAAAACATTTGTTGTTTCTTTCTCCAATAGATGGCAGTTGGTTACAGTACCTTCATTACCAGGTATCTTCTTATCAGGAGGCATGCACAAGCTTGGAATCAACGAACCACTCAATGGTCCATGACGACTAACATCCTCGCATTCCCCAATGAGAGCTTCAAATAGGTCCCACGTAGAGATGAAGTATCTGATAGTGCTAGGTTGGAATCTTAATTCAAGAGGCGCAATGTGAAGATCTGCATCCACTCTGCGGATGTCTAATGAGCCATTTTTCCAAGGTATACTTAATTTAAGATTTCCTGAAAACCCTCCTTTTTCTCCAGCAAGTATAGTAGCCATGTTACTGGATGAACAGTGTCCTGAAAACGAGTTACATGAACTTGTTTCAGTGGAATGATCCGATGGGGACTCATGAGGCAGACCATCCACATGGAGAAGTTCAAGAACTGCTCCTTGAAACTTTACAAAGCTTGTTAATCGACTTAAACCTAGAAAATTCTGGGCTTCTGTGAAACTGCTAGGAGAAGCATCTTCGGATATATGAGTACCACACTCTGCTTCACTAATTCGTAGCACCAATATGCTGTCCAATCCAAATTTACTTTCTTCATACGCAAGTGGATCCAGGGCCACAATTAGTTTCTTTATTTTTACATGGAAGCTAGTCAGTAACCACTTCACCATTTTAGCAATGGTTTTAACTCCTTCATGAACATCAGGAGCATTTCTTCCCCTGCTGCTATCTGTCTCCTTATCTTGCTTCCCAAAACCATGCACGAAGCCCTTGCTGCCGTCTTCACTTTGACTTGTAGATTCAGATGTAGTCGTGGAACCCTTCGCTCTATGAGGAGTAATAACAATCTCAAGTTCGTCAATATCAATTCGGCAACCACCTTCCTTCCAAGGCATTGTAACCACTAACGAACCTACAGAACCTTCTTTTACTATAAACGGAGCCCTTCCCAGCTGGAAAATCACAAGGGTCGGTACAAAACAATAAAATCATATTACATACAGTAAACAGATCGTTCCACATATTCAAGCATAGGTAAGCAGTATAGTTCAAAAATCGAGGTCTCTGATTTTTTATGTTCCTATGCAGCTAGCGGTAAAATTCGCCTAATCCAGGAATATTCGGAACAGTTAATGTCACGCATAACAGCTCCAGAAAATCCAGTATCATTAGCTGCTCAGCATATGCATAAGTAGCTCTTCATTCAAGTCCCTGACTGTTAATGTCACGAATAACAGCTCCAAAAAGTTCGGTATCAGTAACTGCTTAGCATATGCATAAGTAGCTCTTCATTTAAGTCCCTAACTGTTAATGTCACGTATAACAGCTCCACAAACTCTAGCATCGTTAGCTGCTTAGCATATAGGTAGCGCTTCATTTAATAATAACGAACTTCATCCTCAATCATACCCGATTTCGTTAACTATGTACTACTCCAACAAAAATAACTAAACAGTTACAGAACTACATAATTCAAACGACTCTATATTTTGAATTTAAACAGAAACAACTGCATGATTTGAATTTAAACAGAAACAGCTCCATAATTTGAATTTAAACAGAAACAACTCTGCAAAAAACAAGCTACTAGTTAAAATACCTTCTGGTTGATATAATCAACATTGAGAGCGAGATCATTGAGCTGAATTGTACCAGCACTGAGCTGAACATCGAGCTGATTGAGATCAATCTCTCCTAGAATAAACTTCCCGAGCTTCTTCTTCAACAGGAACTTGCAGACACGCTTAATCGCCCAGCGCGAGAACATCGCCTCAGCCGATTTAGCTATACTCCACGAAAACATTTTCTCCTCCTGTATCGATCCTATACACACACACAAACAGCAAGTATCCTGAAGTTCTAGGGTTCCTGAAACGTGTAGGTACGTACAGAGAACTCGCTTGTGATGGAGGCTGAAAACTCCATCCGAGCAGAATTCGGATACAGGATTCGGATTTAGGATAGAAGGAGAATGAATTGAATTGAATTGGGGAAGAAAGTGAATTGATGAAGAATGAAGTGTTATAATTTGGGGAAGAAG
>JAYMSR010000615.1:0-13100 GCA_036897825.1 Plantago rigida | reverse complement strand
GCCGTTCCCCTTGCCCCCAATTATAACATTTCTAGTGGATTCTATCCCTTTCCTACTTAGTTGGCACAGTCATCGATTGTTTCGTTTGTCTTCTTATTTATATATTGATTTTTGTTTTATGTAAAAGATCTTTGTATTAATATTGCCAACTTTGTTAGATATCCAACTCAGGTGATAGTGAAATGGAGTACTCGACTACTCGTCGAACTTCTAAATTGGACATTTACCCATTGGACATTTTTGTTTGAACTATTGAAGACTTTGTATTTTCATTCCTCTGCCATGTATCAAATGTGTGAATTATAACCGAGCTGGAATAACTATCAAGCCCTTAATATGATAAGATATTCATAATTTGAATCTAAACATCTCCTGATTCTGTTCTACTTTGTTACGAAATTTATCATTGAGCATTTGTTTTTATAATATACATACAAATATTTCAAGTAATTTATTTATTTATACACTATTTTAATATAATAAACGGATAGTTAATACTTCAAATCCAATTCAAATCTAGCCCGTTCATTCCACTTATTCAATTTCAATTTTAATTTGGTACGCATATATATGCAAGTCCGGATTTGGAAAAATTCCGTTTGGCCCCAACAATTGAATTTTGCCATTGCAAGGAGTCCTTTTACACAGGCCCCAAATCTGTACTCGACGAGATTTGAACCAATAACGTCTAGGATCATGATACCTAAAAGGGAAATTATTAATATTAATTGAAATATTATATTTATACTTAAAAAAAAAAAGTCCGATACCTTTATACTTTAACATTACAAATAATCACAATTTTAGTGCGCAATACGATTCATTCAAATATTTCAAATAACTAGCACTTCTGGAAAGTGCCGAACAAGCAATAATTGATTTGCTGGAACTGACTAACAAAACTCAGAAAAGCCCTAAACCCGACGCCAAAACCACCGGCGATGGCGGAGAATTCTCCAACTACGGCGAAGGCCGAGAAGACCGTCATCGTTAGGGTTAAACGCAAAGCCTATCAGTCTTGCCTCGACGCTTTCTGTACGTAGTATTTTACTGATCAATTATCTACTCCATTCTTTCTTACATTTTCAGAAGCTTATTGGCTTTGATTTCTCAATTCTGGTTCAATTAGGGCTTGAAATCAATGAGAGGCCGGTAAAGCGTCCCTTGCTCGACTTTGGGAAGCTATCGATAACGGATTCTTCTACGAGTGGAGGTATATGTAGTTCTACGAGCTCGCTGGTTTTTCCTTCTTTGCATATGCAGCTGAATTTGTTTGCATTTTGTTATGCCTTAGTTAGATGTTGATGCTTTTCATCGCGTGCTTATCAAGCAGAATAAGAATTCGATGGACGATTTCTTGCTATTTCTCGGTGGTTTCAAGCTCTTAGTGAAGAAAATTTGCGCTGAAGTGTATCTTTAATGTTGTTAAGTAGCATTTCTACCCTAATGAATCTAATTATCCTACGTGATAAAGTTATACGAGTAGAGTATATTGAGTAATTCGAGATTATAGGATCTTTTTTCTTTGCAATTGTAGCTGAATCCTTTTATTCTGTGCCTATCAAGTTGCATATCAACTCAACACTTTGTTGTTCTGTTCTGTTCTAGTTCTGGTTTTAGGCTTCAGATGAAGCAAAACCGCAATTAGTTATGTATATTGTAATGTAGAGCTAGTAGAATTTCTATCTTGAGAACCTGACCGTGCAATGTGTTACAATTTAAAGTCTGTACGTGTTTAGGGATTAGTTTCTATATAGTCTACATTAAGGCGGGCAAATTTGTTAATTACGTGTTTAAAGGAGTCACCAGTTATTATCATGCAGTATTTGTAGTTTGCAATTGCATGAACAACAGGAGGGGCACTCTTAGTGTAGTATACTGAGTTACTTGTAGAAGAATTATGCTTATGCTTTTATGGTAGTATGCACTAAATATATATATATTCGTGCAACATAAGATCAGATGCTAAATAAGGGAAGTTTTTGATGAATATGATGCCTTTTGTTTGACTTGTTCAGTGGAGGGACCAACAAGGACTAAAGTTCTTGTGCGCCATCTGGAGACGGTCACTACAACAAAGGAAACATCTATTGTGCTACAATCTATTGTGGTTAGTTATTGTACTCTTCTTATCATAGGGTATATAGATGTTTCTGGAGATTGAAATGAATTTCAACATGATTGTCATTTGTTTTCTAGCTGCGTGCCTGTGTGTTTCTAAATTTCACTACTATTTTTGCTGATTGATGTATAATTTTAGCCATATATCTAAGAAAATAGTCGTTTGAGTGATCTGACAGCTTACTTGTTTCTTCAACAGCCTAATTCAGCTGCAGGTCTGAACGTTGAGGAGAAATATGAAGGAAGACGTTCTGTTAGGTCCTCAAATGTCAGCCCTCGCGTCTCTCAGTCATCTGTCTATGTAATGTTGTCCCTTGCTTATGGATGCTCGAATATATGCTGCTGCATTTATTTGGAGTGATCTTACACCTTAAAATATTAGTCGAGTGTTTATATACTGAGTTCATTCCTAGTCCCTAGAGTTCTTTTATCCAAACTTATGTTCCTCCAAACCAACCGTGTATGATGTTCTATTATCAAACTGGTCTTAAACTTGATTGGTCCTGCTCTGTCATATGGTCCATCAGTAGGCTTTTGTTAATAGTGATCTCCATCACTATGCTGACATTGAATTATGCACCTGCATGTTTTGAAGCCTAATCCTGGTGATAGAAAATGACAATTACATTTATGATATTATGTCATAAATGGACACGAGTACATTTAAGATGCTTGAGAATTTATGGATGCCATATATGTTTGTCGTAAGATACGTTATTGAATATTTATAGGAACTCTTTTGAGTGATTGATGCTAATATCTTCTATTGATTTTTATAATATAACTATGATGCAAGTCAAAGTTGTTGGTGTTACATTTGTAGATGCACCCGAACCCATATGTTTGTGTTTCTTTAGGGGGCCTTCAGTAGTTATTGTTATACCAGTGATAACCTTGCAACATGATAATGGCAAATGCCATTGTTATGTACTGAATTTTGTGGGCACCAGGGTTTTCAAGTTTTCTGCTACTTGTGCATATCTTGGATCTTTAGAAATTGCTCCATCCATAGTTTAACAGATGACATGTTGGTAAATAGAGGCTGTTCCACGTTGTATGCATGTGTGAATCTGAGCTTTATTTTACTTAGTTTCATTCTCTTATCTCATCTTTAGAAAATCCTCCATCTGCAATTATAAACATGACTAGTCGTGGAAAGAATATGGTTTCTCAATGTCGTATGTCTATGAGAATCTTAGGTTTGACAATACATTTGTTGTTGTTGCAGAAACAAGATGAATTGTTGTTAAAAGCGAAGCAACAACATGAGGTAAGTGCATTTTTCCCTTTGATGAATTCTTGTTGCGTCAATATTGAACTTTCAGGATTTGTTTTCTTGCTGTATGTATCATGTTGTCTGTTATTTTCATTGATAGTATATGATGCAGAATTGGAATCTCTCTGATTTCATTTATGTGTAAGATGTGTGAATGCATGCATGGATAATTGACCCATGTGGCTTATTGACAATCTTTTATTTCCTTGCATGCATAGATCTATCCTACTCATAAAAAAGGTAATCATCTACTTCATTTTTCAGTTGAAATTCAAACATCATTAGAAAAATATATCTGGAACCAGTAGCGGTGCCAAAAAATAAGGAAAAAGACAGGCAACAACATTGCACTGATAATGGAAGAGAAATGAGCAACAACAAAAGGAAATGAAAATCAGAGAGAACAGGGAAATAGAATTAAAAAAATTTGAGTGACTTGTTTCATTCTTTGGCCATGGATACTGTACAGTCTTGTACCAAATTCCAAGCAAGGCATTTGCTATGCCTTGTCTTAACGTGGCTCCGCCACTGTCTAGAACCTGATTTCCACCATGCTACTCGTGAAGTGTTGGTTAATTTTGTATATCTAAATTATGAAGATACTAATAGTTCCTTAACTTCCTGGCCATCTCAAGATTACATTAAAAATTGCATTGGTCATAGGAGTTCAAGAGGTTGATTGTTATTAGTTTATTACTTATTTCAGTTTTCTATAGGTTTCATCGAGAAATGCTCGTTTTGAGCAAATATGGAGAAGCAGGAAGGAAAAGAAAAGTGCTTTGGAAGTGGAATCGATATATGAGACATGTCGCATCTATGATGTTGTTAGGGTTGACGCTGAGGAGAAGATTAAGATGCAAGAAGAAAAGTAATGTTACTTCTAAATTCATGATTCTGCATCCCTTAAGAGTTATACAATGTTTTTGTACTGAAAAACCAAAATGTTAAATTAGGGGTAAAGATCTGGAGGACATGAAGATGATGTCTCAATATTTGCCTCTCCTTGAGGAATTTTTACCAAGCGCTGCTAAAGAGATTGAGGAAGACATTAATGGTAACATGACCCCGCAAGGTTTTGGCCAATTTTTACCAAGCGCTGCTAAAGGAATTTTTGCTCTCTGACATTTTATGTCCTAAACTGTCATGCAGCATCTACAGATGGTTATGTATACGACTTCTATGCAATTAACAAGGATGCTAGTGTAACAGAGGCTGATTCACAGCTCCAATTTCCTTTGTAAGGCCTTTTGTCTTTGAATTCAAGATTATGGCATTGGCAGGGGGAGTTTAATGTGCAACTAATGTGAAACATTTTATGACGCAGGGTTCAAGTTGATGATGATAACGACGATTTTTATGATGGTCCGGATGATGTCTCAGACTACGACTCTAATGATTCGAATGGTATGGTCTATCTCATCTTTCTCGCGTGCACACATTGCATACGCACATGCCTCTAAAGTACTTTCAGCATTTAGAGTTTCAGTATTTAGGTGTGTTTTTACTTGGTTACTAAGATAAATAGGTACAGAAAAAACTGCCTGGAGTCAGCCATTGAGTATAGACGCTTATAATATTATGCAAATATATGAACTAGTAGATGTTAGTGGTGATTAAGCAAACAGAAACTGAATGTCACAGTTTTCTATCATTTTTGGTTTTGAGAATTTTTTTAATTTCAAATTTCAGCCGAAGATCATCACCTGAACGATTATCCAGATGAAGAGACATCAGAGGATGAAGATGAAGTTGGAAGCAGTTCATCTCAAAAGGAATCTGAGGCTGAGAGCAGAACATCCGGCATTGAGTCCGAAGATGAGGAGAGTGAAAAAAGTGACTATTATTACCACGAGGATTCAAGGCCACAAAATGTGTCAGATGATGCAAATCAATTTTTTGAATATGCAGTTTACAGTGATGGTGAAGGTTATATTGATGACGGTGATCATGATGATAGCTATAGCAATGATTCTAATTACGAGGAATGGATGTGACTCTCGTAAGGCTTCAGTGAATGCCATGCTTATTTTGTTGAGTGTGTTTGATCGTCATAACTGTCTAATGGACTCATGATCTGCCTGTAAAGGGTGCACTTTGAGTTTGTAACTGGATCATTTAGCCATGTTCAGCCATTCTGGTACTGCCGTACCGGAATAGTGACATTACATTGTGATGCTGATTGCTGAATGGCGTTAATTAGATCATCCGAAGCATTTTGGCAAGTTTTGAATTTTTACATAAATTAGATCATCCGAAGCGTTTTGGCAACTTTTGAAGTTTCAGTGAAAAGTGTCTGATTTTGTCGTTTGCTCGGTGTATTTCGGGTTGAAACAGCATCAGGGCATGACTCCTATAGGAACTCATATGATCAAATTCTATCATCTAGGTCAAAATTAGACTTTGAATTTTATTTTGCTAGATTTTTTTTGTGATTCATAGGTAAAATTAGAATTTTAACTAGTTTTTTCCATGAAAAAAATGTGATAGATGATCTAAGGTTCCAAGGTACCATGTAGTAATGGAAGCCCAACCAAAAAGCCGATCACCTTAATGGGCTACCCCCAACAATGGCCTGCCCATTAACATAGAACATTATTTATTTATTTTATTTCAATAAGCAAAGATGAAAAGGTGAAATTAATTCACACGCACGCATATACAAGCTTTTCTCGTTCTAGAGATACGGAGGAATTTGATCCAGTCTCAGCCGTTAACTAGAGATCCCTAGTTCGCGGAGGTATATTCTTCCAGGATTCGTTCAATGGTCTTCCTGGAAGTTATTTTTTCGATTTCGAACACTCTCATCTCATCTTTCGGTCCTGCACAATTACATGAACCAATCCAAAAAATCATTGCGTATATTCAAAATATACACTAAATGTTTTACACCAATGTAGCTATGAATAAGATCATTGCACAAAGTATAGAGTTGAAGAAGAATCACAGGCTGACCTGGTTTATGCAGATCTTTAAGTGGGAGTTCTGCACTTTTCAGGTTCAGGAAAACCAATATGTGCCTCATCATTTCAGCAGATTCAGCAGCCACAAGAATTTCTCGCTGATTGCAACAGAACATAAGATTTACAAGTCTAAATGTTAAAACGCGAACATCATGTAATGTCATCGAAGGAATCCTCTACAAAATTGGAGAACGCCACAATAATTCAAGATTAGAAGTTGAATGAGAAATAAGAACCTTGAATTTCTTCTCCGAATCATAATATCCAGAAACAATCAAGTGCAGGCCTAGTTTTTCCGACTCTGCATCAAAAAACCGCGGTAGTATTAACAAACAATAGATATCAGTTGATGAAATGAGTGTAAGGTCACCATTTCAAAATATTGTTTGAACACGAAAGCCATTGTGAATAATTACTTCGGAATTGTATAATTTCTTGAACTGAAGCAGTGGGATCATGAGCAAGAAGCTGCATGACTGACATTCCAATCGAACTCATCCCAACATTTGCTGCCTTCGATCTTGATCTGCTACTATCTACATATTTCATGCCAACAACAGAAGCTAGAGATACACGAACAGGAAAACAACAGAAGCTAGTACAATTTTTTCTCTTTAGATTTCCACACCTGATCCTGTCCATTTCTTGTACTCCTTTAGTAGAATTTCTCTAACTTCTAGGTCAGCAGATGTACCAACTGGTGATTTGTGCTTCACTGAAAAGGCCAAAAATAGGTGAAATCGATTTTTTCTCCACCAGGTAAGTGTTGGATTAAGTTACGATGACATGAACAGATGTAAAGTTGTGATAATTACAAATTTGGTAAAGTCCATTGCACCCAAACCGACCAGCTCCATTGATTAACAACGTCGCCATGTAATTATCTTTGGAGGTACAAAATGGACTTGACAGGTTTCTTGTATCCAGAAGTATACCTGCTAACTGCAATCACACATTATGAGAAATACTTCACATTGAACCATGACAGGAGCAATAAGCTCAAAGGCCATAAGGCCCATAACTTAAGATTGTATCAGTAGTGTTTCATATCGACAAAGCCTAATCTGTTTCTGTGTGTCGAAAAGTCAGTACCAGAAGTCTACTGAATCCTTTCCCAGCCAGTAATGGAGGTGAAAGGTCTACGAACTTCTCAGCAATAACAGTACAACACGAAGCATCCTGAAACGAGAAGATACATGGCATACTGAGTTCATTGTTTCACGCAACAAAATAAACATTGATGCTGTGAATGTGACAGTATAGTAGTACCTCTTGCACAGTTACGGAACTGACCCACGGATATGACACATCAGACTACAAAAGGATATATAAAAAACAAACGATCAGTCTTTTGGATGCATAGATTTAGCATGACATTGAATGATAAAAAGTTCAAAGAGATAGAACCTTTGTACAGCTAAAGACTTCAACTATTGCCTCTTTCAGTACCTGCTCGAAGCACACGTTTGTCATTTTCACAAGCTTTAGAACAAGAACTAGCGCTTTTGTGTCGAGATCTTACCTCTTGTGCAGATGGAATACTACTGCAGTTCACTAGAACTAGTTTGAGACTCCCAAACAAGTCGTAATAGAACAAGTCGATCTGGTTGAATTTTATCAAGAGGGAAGCATCAATTCAAAATTCACAGTGCAGAAATTGGCTAAGTTCGTTAAATGTGAAAGTGAAACGTACTTCGTCTATGAACACTAAGTTGGACATGTCAACATGGCACGAATCAAAAAGCCATTGAAGATCAGTACGATGATCTAAATCAGCCCTCTTCATGTTAATGACTGGCACAGTACAGACTCGCTGTTCTTCAGTGTCTGGTGAAGATAAAACGCGTACATGATTGTCGAAGCCACAGATCCCAAATCTGCATAAAGCTATGTCAGATTGATGAAAATAGACTCAAAGAACAGCTAAACATATTCAGTGGAATAAAAGTGAGAAAAATGATAACAAATCTGAATCACCGGCAACATCAGGCCCAATTACAGCATGTAGAAACTTTCCAGGAACACCACAGTTCACATCGGCTTTTTTAGCTTTCAGATACATATTTAGCTTAAAAATACTCTCACACAATTCAACAATCTCCATCTGTGGTGATGGACCATTGAAAAACAATGCTGCTGAAGGAGGAAGAAGAACATCAGAAAGATCTGTCAATCTCTTGCTAACACTATATGACCTCACGACCGCACGGCTAGGACTAATATAAGTCTCTTCCTCCTCTTCACTAGCATTGGTGCTTAAAACTGTTGGGAATTCAATTGTATCATCGGGGTCAAGAATGTCCGAATCAGACGGCAGAACTACCGGAAACGAACTCATTGGCCATTTTACCGACGCTGACCTTGCAACAGGTTCGAAATCAATGTCTATTAAGGAAGGATTGTTTGGAATGTAAGCAGCATCTTCAGTTATAGTGTCAACATTCATTTGCTTAGATCCTCCACTTCCAATATCCGAAACCGACCTATTGATTTTGTTCGCGAATTTTCCTTGGAATTCAGATATAATTGTCTTGTTCAGTCCTGCTGCTTCGCCTCTTCTCATTCCTTCGAAAACCGGATTGTCACGAGCACGAACATACGACTCCTATTGTTAGTGAAACTACATGGTTAGATATCTTAACACAGATAGATATGCCAGGAATCACGTCGAATGTGCAATGCGTATACTGATCGAATGCAAATGATACGACAAAGATGAAGTACAGAAGGAGAGTATGCACATATGATACATACCTTTTGATTTGAGGTAGACTTCATGTTTGCAGGAAAAAAACTGAAACTAAGGATAGTCCCCAAAGAAATGGAACAAGAATGGTTGTTTCAAGAATTTGGTAGTGTTGAAGATGGCGGAGAATTTGAGAAAGATAGAGAAAAAAGGTACGCATTGTGAAATCCGCCATGTACGGCTAACAAAAGCATCATGACAAACAAAACCAGCTTGATACTTCAAAATTCCAGTACTAATAATATACAAACAACTCAAATACAGAAATGCATAAAAACAATCAAAGTTAAAAATAGTAAACCATCTAAAGAATTAACTGTCCATTCAAGATTAAATTGTTGTAATCCGGTAATCTAACATGAATTTACTTTTTACCAACACTGATCAACATCTTTGTTGTTTTTACCTTTTCGAATTACTTTAGTAGCATGGTGCAAAACTGCAAACTGCAAAACACTAAATTGAATTTAATGAGATGAGATCTTGTCCTGTGTGTCACAGATTCAATTGTAACATTAGAAATTTAGATATATTTATTATACAAAAAAAATACTATTGCTTAGAGTCTAAGACAAATAGTACAGTTTCAGTTTTAGTTTGTCTATTATGCAAGTAAAAAATGCTGCTGTATCTGTTCTTAATCTGAATGAAAAGGTCAATCTAGAAATTCTTTTCTTTTCAACTTTCAAGTAAAAGATGAAGGGAAGAATATGTCTTCACTCTTCAGATATTTGTTGTTACTACTATTGGATTCATGTACCTTAGCCTTGTCTCCTGAATCATTGGTACGTTATACATTGCAACATATAATGCACATGACACAACATATAAAACACAACACGAAACATTCAACATCGTACAACATTTAAAGTACCGGGTCAATGTCGACACGGTGGACAAAACCCTATTATCTCTTCATTTTTTTCCTTTTCATATCTATTTACAACATATACAAGTCATGGAAATTAGGCAAGTATTTTCCTATAAAATATAAAAAAAAAGCAAAAAAGAGAAAAATAATAAAGAAAAGAACTTGATGGTGAAGTAACGGTTAGAAGAGGAGTAATTAGCCGCCACTAATACAGGTTGCTAAAACCGTTTTAAGGAGAAGTAAAAACCCTAATTACCACCTGATAATTAGGAGGAGTTAGTTAATTTCTTCCCAATTATGACCCTATTTATCTCCCTCTAATCCAATAACTGCCATTCCCACGTTCCTCTCTCTCTAAACTCTCTCTCTAAAGTACTCTCTCTTTCTCAATCTATCTATCTTTATAGTTTGTCTGTTTGTTTTGTCTTTGCAACTGTTAATAAAATTAGTAAAGACAATTAGACAAAGACACCACAGAATCTTCCTCAGGTAAAATCTCTCCTCTTTCATCTCTTCTTATCCTTCTTTCCTGTTTAATTTTACTCCTTTCCCATTTCAATTTTCCCTCCTTTTATTATTAACTACTCACTCATTACTCTGTTTCTTCTTCATTTTCAATTAAAGGTCTAATCTTTCGTCAATCAATGGCTGCACTGAGCTGTTACTCCAACTGGGAAGCACCATTTGAGCCTCACAACTCTGACTTCTCCACCTTTTTCACTCCACCTCCAACAGACCAGCTACCTCCCCAGCTCCTAGCTTCTTGTATCAACAACGACTTCGATTACTATTTTGACGACAACTATTTCGACCCGAATGAGGTATTCTGCTTCGACGAAAACTGCAATGCCCTCTCTGCCTCCTTCAATCCTCAAAACCAGCTTCTCGCCCCGACTTTCCCAACCCAACAACCGATTCCATTTAACCAACGATTCAACCCGTACCACTGCCCGGAAACGAAAAGGAAAAGGCCGGAAGAGTTCGATTACGAGGACCTTATGTTTGCAGATGCTCTGTTCAATGACCCTGCTCCAACTTCTTGCTTGAGTTTTCAACAATTTTGCGCTCCGGAAACCGTTGCACCACCGGCATTGCCTGATTTTGCAGCTGCTCCACCGGTTTTCAATGTAGGTCACTATGAACCGAATGTGAAGAAGGAGAAAACAAGCAACGGGAACTTATCCGCGCAGAGCATTGCTGCGAGACAGAGGAGACGAAAGATCACCGAGAAGACTCAAGAGCTTAGTAAGCTGATTCCTGGTGCTCACAGAATGAACACTGCTGAAATGTTTGGAGCTGCTTATAAGTACATCAAATGCTTACAAGCACAAGTTGGAATTCTTGAACTTATGGGATCCTATGATCAGGTAATTCAATACTTAATTGATTACGATGGAAACGGTTATGCTTTTCGTACTTCTCTAACATGTTTTTATCTGGACTTTTGCAGGAGAAAGGAAAGGCATTTGAAAGTGAAGAATTGCATTGCCTTGTTGAGTCTACATTGGTTCAGGAGAAGCTATACTCGACAGCGAAATGTCTCGTTCCAACGAAATTCGTTCAAGAACTTAGCAGTAATGATCAAATGCTGAAAGAAAAGCCTCATGTTATGAAGGAAATCAAGGAGTTGGTTCCAATTGGAGAGAGTTAACTTAGCACAGGACAATTTTTGTTTCTGTTGTTATCTTGTTTAGGCATAATTAGACTGAACTAGACTAGTTTTGCTGACTTGTGTTTTTGGTTTTCCATTTCTGATATTTTGTTGTTTGGTGTTTTTCCATGATCCTAGGAACATAGCATAGATAGTACTAGCCTAGGTTCTGTGATTCTGATTCTGTTGAGTATCTATTTCTTGTAAATTGCTTCTTTGCAAGAATGGAAACAATTTTCCTTTCAAAAGGCTAATATTCCTTCGGACCATATATTATATGTTGCACTATACAACACATTTAAACATCATGAGTAGAAAACTGTGAAAATGTATAATGTTAAGGCAATAGTAGCTGGATTTTTTCCATTCTAAATGAATTGATTTCTTAATTATTGTTCGTAATCTTAAACTGAAACTTGAGCAAGATACTGCAAATTGATCGCTTCATTAAAAGACAACCTTAATTCCTCAATTAATGCAAGCTTAGGTGTACAATGTTAGTACAAATTATTCCAAGTAGATATAATAACCTAGTCGAAAGTTAATCAGATTATGAAACACATCTGAACTCTACTCTCAAATGGTCCAATTTTTTTATCTCCTCTTGCAATATGGCTAGTGAATTTTTTTTTATTATTCTGGGCTGTAATTTATCCTTCTTGCTATTTTGACATGAAGATATATTAGGTTGAACTACACCACTATTGTATTGCTCTAATTTGCACTTATTCGTCTAATTTATGTATGTGTTACACTGGTAATAAAAAGTTATTCTCGTCGTAAGTCATTCCTCTTGCAATTTTGATAATGAAGATATATTGACACGGAAGCATGGTCTCGAATATTAGGTTGAACTTGTATTGCTCTAATTTGCACTCGCATTCATGTAATTTATGTAGTATTCCTCTAGTTTGCACTCATATTCGTCTAATTTACCTATTACTGTTGTATACAGTAACACAAAGTCATTCCCATATACTATATCCTCATTATTATTATCATCATAATCCATTCTTCTTGGTAAATACTGAGAATTGTTAACTTCTAAGATGAAGCAGTTAATAACAACTGTCACAATGACTAATTCAAACCTTGTTTTGACCAATTCTAGTCTAAGTAGTTTTTATTCATATAATGACAGTTGGGGAATCGAATGAAAATAGGAATTTGTTAATTTATCTGGTTCAATTTCAATTGAATCTTCGAACACCTGTATTAAAGATAAAACTATACATATAACATAATAGTGCCCCCAATTGATAATGGATTAAAAAAAATATTATACAATAGTCATCTTTCTTGTATTTGGGAGGAATATATTATACTCCCCGCAAAACTTCATACATTTAACATTTTCAACCGTCCCACATAAATTCATACATTTGACATTTTTAAGCGTCCCATAAAACTTCATACATCACAAAAAAAGAAATTTACCCCACACTCAACAATCAATAAACAATCTCAACTTTACA
>JAYMSR010000614.1:0-13105 GCA_036897825.1 Plantago rigida | reverse complement strand
GCACTTAAACCTTGAAATGTCCGTTTTAACCCTAGTCAAATATTGGTTTTTGCTGAAGACCAAACAGACTTAGTTCGTTAGCAGTCAAAATTAATGCCTTTTGTTTTTGTCTTTTCCGGCCAACGATGCAAATTTTCCGGTGGCCCTCTGAATTTCCCAACCCACCCTCACTTTCCAATCTCAGCTCATAACATGAACCCACACACGGAGGACATTATCGTATTTTCACTGTCGACATCTCCAATTCTGACGTGTCTAACTCTCCGCCTTTTCCCGCTTGTAAAGAAAAGGAAAAATAGAAATTAATCAGCCAAACAGAAAAGGTGAGCTGATGAAGAAGAACCAGTAGCTCAGAGATATTATCCATTCCAGTATTCCTCTGTAGTGTGATAAAACAGAGTACGGTTACAGACTTACAGTTAGAGAAAATCCTATTTGCGATTTAACAACTGGAGAGATGAGATTTGGATCAGATTAGAGTGATTGGAGACTGAATTTGTCCGGATAATATGGCAATCGGAGCTATCGTTTCCCACCGGAACTTCGGCTCTTTCGTTGACTCTGGTAATTGTTGATTTTCCTAATTGCATTGCTGTTACAATTTTTAAGTAGTTTATTTCGTGTTTTTGAGCTGAGTTTTACACATTTTGGATGTATTGCACTGTTGCTTGGTTGGTGGAATTGTGAAAATACTCGATTCCGGTTATTGACCTGTGAATCAGCATCAGTGTTTTAATTTTAATTGTCTCGGATTCTGGATTTATGCAAATGGATTGGTTTTCGACAGCATTTTGGTTGGTATGGAACTGTTAATAGGTCTGATATCTCAATTCGACGTGATGCATTACAATTTACCATAACAATGCTGCATTTCTAATTTTTCTACGCATAGATTTCGTGGTTGTGGCTCAGAGAGTATTTTTCATTGATTAGATGCATTATGTTGTTTCTCGATAATAGGAGGTCTATATCGTGGAGAAGAAGCGGCAGGTTGTCAAAGAGGAGAGGGCTTGAGTGCTGCGGTTGTTGCGCAGGATGTAAACAGAAAAATGCTCTGCCGGAAGCTATGTCTTTCGCGGAGAAGTGTTTCCTGCAGTTATGGGTATCAGTCGTCTGTTCATGCTAAAGAGAGACTGAACGGAGGAGTTTTTAGATCAGATTCGGCGTTTCTTGTTAGAGTAGAACCGCCTCAATCAGTGTCCCACCAATTGGGTGCAATCTTTAAGTTTATCAATACAAGAAGTCGAATTAGAGAAGTATGTCAATGCTGTCTTTCGTCGGCTCGTGCTGATGGTGATTGGGTTCCACCGAGGAAGTTAGATGATCTTGGTTTTATTGATGGGAAAAAGACTCCATCAAGAAGCTTAAAGCTACTGAGAACTCGAGCAGACTTTAAATCTGGAGAGCAAGAGGCAAGTGAAGGTTTTTTACATGGCGGAGTTGAGGAATCCAATTTATGGTGGAAAGAGTTTCCTAAGCGATGGGTGATGGTGCTTCTCTGTTTTGCGGCATTTCTTTTGTGCAACATGGACCGTGTAAGATTTTTGTTTATTGACCTTAGTGTGGTTTTACATATTTAGAATTAGTTATTCATGCTTTAGGTGGTGTTTCTTTTTTCTGTCCAAAATTAATAAAGTTGTTTTATCAGTTACAATCTATTTGTTTGTGCTAACTATTTAGATGTTTTTTCTTTCAGGTGAACATGAGCATTGCAATACTTCCAATGTCTAAGGAGTTCAACTGGAATAGTGCCACAGTTGGTCTTATTCAGTCTTCTTTCTTCTGGGGTTACCTGCTCACACAGGTTTTAGTTTTCCTCACGTTTTGATAAATTCATAGCCCAAATTTTTTATTGTATTTCAATTACATAGGCTTCTGTACGAGCCTCTTCTACATACAATTCACGCCAGTGTTGTAAAACTAAGTAACTAACCTGACATGGAAAAGGGAGTGTATTAATTTCTCCGTGATCTCTTATGGTTTAGATAACTGAGAAGATCAATAGAAACGATATGCAGGTAATATAAAGCTGTATATTACCCAACTGCCTTATATATTATTCATTTGACTCCTACAAACTTAATTGTCCAACAATACTAACTGAAACAGTAATAGACAGTCACAGTGTAGTCCACAGCAGGTTTAAGGTATTACTTACTCAATCTTGGCTGAAGTCTGAAAGATACTCTAATTCTTAATTAGGAGTAGGAAGATGCTATACAAAACCTTTTCTTATGCTTGCTTAGTCACTCTATGTTTCCTAGCGTGAGAGACATAATAACCGTGACAATTTTGTTTCATCTCTAAGTTATTCATATGATATTCTGTAGATTGTCGGAGGCATATGGGCGGATAAAGTTGGTGGAAAAGTCGTGCTTGGTTTTGGAGTAGTATGGTGGTCTATTGCAACAATTTTGACGCCTATTGCTGCCAAACTTGGACTCCCGTTCTTACTCGTCATGCGTGCCTTTATGGGCATTGGCGAGGTTAGCTTCTAGTACACTTCGGCATAAATTTGTTACGAATTGTCCGCATCTAATCCAAATGTTTTAAATAGCATAATGGACTTATACGTGGCACTTGTTACAATTGTCATGGCACAGTTAAAGTTTCAGCTAAGCAGTGTATGCAATTTCAGTTGTTCTTGATCTTGGTTGGTGCCCCACCTGTTCCTGATGTTGAATATCATCGGTTTATTGTTTTGATATCACGTCTCACCATTTATTTGCTACATCAAGTTTCCCCAATTTTAAATTTATCTGCTACACAACAATTACATCACAACTTGTAGTGACTTGATGTTCCTGGCCATTCTCTACATAAAAGTCAGACAGGGATTGCTGTTTTTGCTTTTATTGACTCAAACCTAGGTAGGTCTTTGCGACGACGAAAACAATGTTGTTACTTGTTCTTGTTATAAATTAATCATAATCAGATATTTAAGTTCTTTAGTAAAGCAATGGTCTAACCAATCTGATAAACTTAGTTCCTGACATTCTCTAATGTTGCTTAAGCAGTATAGCAATTTAGAGAATGTCTTGTGAAACATTTCACTCACACATCCTAACTATTCTGGTAGTCTACGGTCTACCTATGGTTTATTTGCACTTATAAGTCTGCTGCTTGCCTAATATTCTAATGGGGTTTATTTTGAAAAAAACTAGGGTGTAGCAATGCCTGCCATGAACAATTTGCTATCGAAGTGGATTCCTGTTTCTGAAAGAAGTAGATCTCTTGCACTGGTTTATAGCGGCATGTATCTTGGATCAGTTACTGGATTGGCTTTCTCTCCCATATTAATCCAGAAGTTTGGGTGGCCATCCGTTTTCTATTCTTTTGGATCCCTTGGAAGTCTATGGTTTGCGCTGTGGTGGAGTAAAGTAAGACCTCGTTCTTGCTTTAAGTTTTTTTTTTTTTAATGAAGAATATGCATGTTTTCCCAGACTAGTAGTTTTATGCACCCCACCATCCTCCTTTACCCACTGGTAAGTTGCTGTGCTGGGGACCTGTTAGTCAGAGGTTCAAGGTCAGAAACACTCTATGCAAGAAAGGATGGGTAAGGCAAACATTTGGCCACACACCCATACCTCTTCCCAGCTGGAAGGGCTCACCGTATGGAGTTTGCAATTATTTAACATCCTCTTCCCTCTTAACCTTCTGCTGTATACCTTTAATTGCTAAGTGAAATAGTCCATGCATAAATTTCTTGTTACTTTGTTTTGTATTATCACAGTATTCGTAACTATTAGGCCTAAGTTCGCTTTCTGGTATGACATTGCAAACAATATTCTTTTCTTCTGTCATGATCTGGTTGCTTTTCTTGTTTCCTTTTAAGGTTTGGGGTTTTTGGTGTTAACAATGTGATGTAAAACATTCTGTTATAAACTCCAGTTTATGATACACAACATTCACCTGTGTTCTAGGCACATAGCTCACCACAAGATGACCCAAATCTCAATTTGGAGGAGAAGAAACTGATCCTTGGAGGCAATGTCTCGAAAGAACCAGTCTCTGAAATTCCCTGGGGAAAAATATTATCGAAGGCCCCTGTCTGGGCTCTCATCATCTCTCATTTTTGTCATAATTGGGGAACATTCATTCTTTTGACTTGGATGCCCACTTATTACAACCAGGTATACATACTATTGATGTTATGAAGCCGACCAAGTTTCTGCTCAATCATCTCCATTTTTTAAATGCTTTACCGTGGCTGGGAAATTTTCAATTTCAACATCATTTATTTCTTAATTAATGAAGCTAGCTCACCAATACTAATTCTCTTTTCCACGTCGTGATTGTTGGCATAGGTTTTGAAGTTCAACTTGACTGAATCCGGATTATTATGCGTGCTGCCATGGCTTACTATGGCCGTGTTTGCTAATATAGGTGGTTGGATTGCAGATACTCTTGTGAGCAAAGGTTTTTCCATTACATCAGTTCGTAAGGTGAGCCTTTCGTACTCTTTTTGTTCAGTTGCATCAGAAAGTTAATATTTATAATACGCCAATGCGTATGAACACCTATGCAGTCCATGACCCATATGTCTGTCAGTGTACCACTAAAAGTCGTGTTATCATCATTGTTCTGTTTCTTGTAATATTTTATGCTGGGATTGAACTGCCAACACAATGATTTATGTATACATCTTTGTCTTCACAGATAATGCAGTCAATCGGGTTTCTAGGTCCTGCTTTCTTCCTATCACAACTGAGCAATGTGAAGACACCTGCTATGGCAGTGTTATGCATGGCATGCAGTCAGGTTATGGACTGGTCTTTTGTCACTTAAAATTAAACCAGGTGTATTTATATTTTTCTTGGTGTAGTATGTTCCGATTTTAAGAAGTATAAATTGCATATGATTCCACTGCAGGGTTCGGATGCATTCTCACAGTCTGGCCTATACTCCAACCACCAAGATATTGGGCCACGTTATTCCGTGAGTGTTACTTTCAATCTGATACTCTACATCGTTCTGAATTTGGGTCACATTATAATGTTTTTATTGCAGGGTGTACTGCTGGGGCTGTCTAACACCGCTGGAGTACTAGCTGGAGTCTTTGGAACCGCTGCAACTGGATACATACTCCAAAGGGGTAAATCATTTCATAGAACTTTATCTTTCACCAAGTAGTATACTCTTTAGCATTTTGGTTCTTAGGTAGTTTACGAGTTTCTGAGTTTTTTCTTTCTGGGATCAAAAACTGATAATTATTTTTCCTGCGAAGCACTTACAAGGTTTTCTTAAGAACATAACCAACTAGCAAACAGCCATGCAGATGCTTCTTAAAAGCTTGTATCGAATTTCCTTGGTAAATCCATTTCCATTTTGACTGTAATGCTGATTCTTAATAATACTGCAGGTTCTTGGGATGATGTGTTCAAGGTGGCTGTTGTTCTGTACATCATAGGAACACTGGTCTGGAACTTATTTTCCACCGGAGAGAAAATTCTGGACTAGGTCACTGAGAATTAATTGGAAGATTGCTAGATAACTTGAGATGTACCATAAAAGAAGGCAGTTGAGAAAAATCTGAGGCTTTAGAGTATTGGAAAGAAGGAGCTGAATTGAACACCGTAGCAGCTCTACTCTTTCAGTCGAGAGTTCAACATGATCTCAAGTCCCTTTAGATGGTAGCTCGAGATGGTTCAAGGAGTCGGCCTCAGATTGCAGAAACTTCTCAGATGATTAGTAATTCAAAGTTGAAACATTTATGGGGATCATCAGATTATCCACCCCGACGTAATTTTGTTTATCTTACTTACATTCAAGGAACAAATTGTTGTGAAAATAGATGGGAACAAATAGTTGTTGTTAAACTCCAATTGATGCCCCGTTGGTAAAATACAGGTAAATCTAGTCTTTTTAATAATTTTTCGGTTACGTTACATTGGGGGTGTCGGCTCCACTGGGTGGCCACTGGTATTTTTTGATTTCGTCTGGTAGATTTTGTCATGCATATTCACGTTAATTTTTATTCAGTGTAGGGTGATGTTTCTTCCTAGTTATGATTTTAGCATTGTAAACACATCTTTCGCACGTAATAAGACACTTATTCTGTGAATTGGGAGCTAATTTGCACACTTGCAATTGACCTTTCAAAATTTGTTCTAAAAGGTTTTTAAAAGTTGTTTTAATTTTTAAACGGTCCCAACCATTTCTTGTATCCGTTCCTTTCTAGACGAAGCAATGTATCTATTCCAAATGGTTATGTAATGCCTATATATATTCTCAACCCATTACAGCAAAAAATGAGCAAAATGGACTCGGAGGTCTACTCTGGTAATGTTTAAATCATTCATTTTTAGTTTAGATATATACTGTTTGCATTTATATCACGGACGATGTTAAATTAAGAACAATTTATTTTATATTGAGACGATTGCGTTTATATTAAAAAGTATTGAACAAATTAATAAACACAATTGTTATATCAATATAAAGAGTCACTCTAGATTTTACACCGGAAGTGTTTGTTATAGTTTGTATATATAAATTCAGGCATTATACCTCCCCTTTATTGTCTTTCTCTACTAATTCTGGCCAGTTTAGCCACTTCATATTTGTGATTTTACCTTTTCCTTTTCTTATACGTTCTAGATTAATATTTTTCTGGTTTATGAGTTTACTTGTGTTTCTTTAACACATACAAGGCAAAAAAAATAAAATCGAACCTTACGTGTTGGTTTAGAAATATGGTAAAAAATTCTTGGTTTTTCAACTCGCTGAGTGTACATTCACATGAAAATTCGATAACCTAAAAGAAAAACCAAACATATTTTTCTTCTATAAAATTTTCCATTGATATTTCTGAAACTTAACAGCACATTCGTTTCTATTTCTTTTAATTTGTACTAACATGCTTCAAATCTGATCAACTTTATCACAGTATTCCTATTTTCTATTTTTCCACCAAAACAATTCATGAGTATTTAATGTGCAGATACTCACGTGTCATATTCATTACTAAAACTTTCCTTCTGGCTTCTACCACTTTTAGAGAAACATAAAACTTTCCATATTTACGAATTAAAGAACTTTCCTGTTCAACAAACATCCTTGTCCGATTCCCGATGTGATTTCCTATTCCTAGACACACCAGGACATCTCTCTCTATATATATTTAACACAAGCCCATACACAAACAACTTACAGTCAAAATCATTGATCTAATGCTTCTGTCTCGTTCTGTTTCTTTCAGAGTCGGAAAAGTTTGCCGACGCCATCCAGACACAAAACACGCACATAGGTAGAGCAATCCCAAGCATGAAGAGATCAGCAATCTCAGGAACGGCAGAAAGACCTTCCAAGAAAACTAAGCGCATGAAGCTATCCATTGGAGATCTCATGAAAGAACTCCAGGTGGATATCTTTGCTCGTGTTGCTGCTGATTCTTGCACCGATATTGCCAATTGCAAGCTGAGGTATCGATTCGTTTTGTTATATATACTTACATCATACTATATGTTTGGGATTACCTAATCTTGATCTTGAAACTTCATACCAGTATTAAAAAAAAATCGACATATTCTTTTTTTCAAAATTATATTCTGACATGTTTTTCATCGGGCAGCTGCAAATTATTCAAACGAATTGCAGAGGATGAATATGTGTACCGCTACGCATCCTTGGACACAATCTCAATAATACTATGGTCTACTACATAAAGCCTATTGGAATTCATGGAAAAATGCAAAGAATATATGAATCCAGAGATCATGTACAGGCAGGCAGTGGTAAGTAGTGTCACTTAATCAAGACATCATATAATAGTAAAATAAACCGTACACACCATATTGTGTTCTCATGTGTTATAGCTTATGAGATATAATAACTACCATGTGTTAACTCTATGATTTCATCTATAGGTTGATTTCTTCGGCAACAAAAGTCTTGAATCTGCATTGAACTCTTGCCCGCAGCTGTGAATCAGGATCATGAAGGAACTTTGTATTTAACAAGCATTGTACTTATACTCAGTGGTGACAAAGAAAAGAAAAGAAAAGGAATGGGATGGATTTGTTGTCCAGTTTGGGAAAGCAAAAAGTTAGAGAGTGCAGAATGAAGTTAGAGAAGGACTTGGAACAGATTTGGGTCAAAATCGAAAAATCAACTCTCTCAGAATGCTGCAGTGTCACGGAAGAAAACCACAAGAATAAAATGCTTTGGGGAAGGAAGGATTATGAAGGTAACATTCAATGTGGAGCTTGTTTGGCTGATTTTGAGATGAAGTGTCTGTTTGGTGAGATTGTGTACGGTGGTGTGATATGAGATGAAAGGGTTTTAATTTATAAGCATGAAATATGAGATTGAACTAAGCATATAGATTCCTCTTTTTTTCCTTAGATTTGAAACATTCTTTTTTATGTGTTTATATGCACATAATCTTACATCACACTACTTGTTAAAAGATTTCTGGAAAATAAAAGAATACTGGCAGCAGTTGCTAAGTGTTCAACACTCATTTGTAAAGATCTAATTAAAATTTGTAATTGATGATTAGAATACATTTCGAGCAAAGTAGAATTGTTACTGCACTAATTGACAAGCTAGGCCAGTTTGAACACAACAGCGAACTCAATTCATGTGTAGGACAACATGTAAGCACTTGTAGAACAAGGAATTTGAACTGACCAGGTAATTGCTTGATTCCTTATTGTTTATACAAGTATCTTGACAGGGGAAACTGCAGACACCTTGCTATCTGTCAATAATCAATCAAAACACAATAAGCACACATTTATAAAATTGGTAAAGCTTGTTTGATTCAACATGAAAGTGGCCTTGAAGCATTACCTGTAGAGCCATATCTTCAGACACTGTAGATCGGTATCTATTTGAGCCTTCAAGAGGACAGCTTCCTACTTTGGTAATAAAATTAGCATTGCATAGGCTGGACAATTGCAAGAGAACGTCAGACATTAACCCAGCTTCACAGCCATCATCACTTTGTATTTTTTCCCCATCAGGTGTAAACTCGTCGATGGATGTGATGCACTGAAATATGGCCAGCAACCTTTCTAGCGGAAATGTTCCTGGTCCTTTCATGAGTATATCCTGTTCTTTGATTTCCTTCTGCTGCATGGCTTTCTCAGAGATCTTTCTTCTTCTTTTGCCACCACCTTGTCCTCCTGTTGAATCAAAGAGTGATGCATCCAGTGTTGCTGGATTTTTTGAAGCAATAAAAGCAGAAATCAGGAGATATTTTGCAGAAGTAGACATATGGAAGTCAATATCATCAGAAGTGCCATTAGTGCCTTGGTTCTTCGCAATACTTTTCCTCTTGGTTGCTTCTCTGTGTGCTGAAGATTTGAGGCAAGTTTGAGAAGGAAGAGTAAATGTCTCCATCAGGGAGCCGGAGATATAAGGTTGAAAAGGGGTGAATAATTTCCTCCTCATGTCATTAGTTGGAATAATTCCAGGGTCATCCAGAGGCTCACAATACTTTGTAAACAAAGGTGAGAAGGCAGTGGATAGCTCATCGATCCTTCTTGTAACTCTACAGAAAGGCCTCAAGACTATATCGAGAAACCAAGAATATAACTTGGGATTTGATCGGTTCCTCATGAATATTTGCTGAAAATCATCTTCTGTGTAATCAGGAAAATACACAGGAAGAGGTTCAGCATAGCCCGTGTCGGATGGAAATGTATCCGGGGATGTCTTACTTACAAGAATCACACCCACCTCAGGCATTTTCAGAATGTGATACAAATTGAACAAAAATGGTAATACAGTAGAACTCTTATCCCAATCTCTAACAAGCTCTATATTGTCAAATACCAAGTAAACCATATTGCCGTTAAACTGAGAAGACACCTTTTTCGAACTAGATTTCCCAGAATTCCCCTTGAGATTACCTACAAATGTACCCAATGCATCATGCAGAAGATTAACAAAATCAGAGGGCCTTTCACATTTCTTGGCACTCAAATAACCATTACTCTCGTTCTTCCTATGAAGCAGCAGTTGGTTCAATATGGACTCAAACAGTATTCTAGGACTGTAACATGTGACACAGCTACAATAAATAAACGGGCGTTTCAAATGCTTGAATGTATGAAGTATAATGCTCGTCTTGCCCGTAGAAGCACCTCCATAGACGAATAACGGAATAATGGGGGAATTTGCAGGGCCCAAAAGGCCGACCAATTGTAGAATTTGCTCATGCCTTCCAGGGAAGGATTTAATTAGCTCTTCTAGACTTATCGATTCACCACCGAACACCAATTCCTCTATCGACAAAGATGGGACATGATCAGTAGGACTTTTCACGGTAGATTTCGAATTTGGAGTTATAGAAGCGGATAATCTCGTGGTTCTTCTGCTACTCTGAGGACTGACTTCTGTACCCATTTCTGTTAAGACCTGCAACAAAAAAATCAGGAATTTCTAGATTGAATGAGAACAGTTAACCCTTTTAATCTTACAGCAAGAATTACTTGAATAAAACTTGTAATGGCCCCAAAATTAACATAATAAAATGAACTTGTTTATCTGAAAAAAGGTCTAGAACAAACGTCAAACTAAAAAACCACAAATATATACATGAGTTCGAAATTCACAAACTTTTTTGAATTTTGATTCCTCCAAAATCTAATTTTGATAACCCGGATCCGAAAAAAACCCTAAACTGAAAGAGAAACTTACTGTTGAGTGACCCAGATCTGCCCGTCCGGCGCCGGCGATGCTAATTCCGAACAGATAACCCTTATTTCTTCTTCTTCTTCTTCCTTACTTCCTTGGCTGCTATTCGTCCTCTACCTTCTGCTGAGAGTTTTTACTTGATTGCTTACACCTTCATAGTCGAATTGGAAAGAAAAAGGGATTAGGGCTTCTATTTTCCCGCCAAATCATTCTCGACATGTATTATTGCGATTATGTGTAATAAAGTCGCGAACTAGTTGGTCCTAATTCGGTTGGTAGTTGGTACAAATCTGAAGTAGTACTGAATAAACGGTAAGGATGAAATTTGAGTACCAAATGTGAGAGTAGAACAAACTTACCAGGTTGCATCTTTCAAGGAGTGTAGCATTGATTTAGCTTTCAAACTGTTGAAGTCTTGAAGTGAAAATGAGGGTAATATGTTTGAAAATTTAGGATTTTGCTCCCCAAATTTTCGAAAAAATCTCATATATGTAATTTCACCCCGATGTTCAAATCTTGCGTCCGCTCTGGATATAGTAATATTTTACGCAACTGCAAAGGGAACAGGGTTTGAGGAAATAGTCAACCTATTTAGTTCACGGGAGAAATACAAAATAAATAACAAGCTCCCTATCTAGAAATGGGGGGTTCAATTGACTGAAAGAAACATTACTATTTTCTAAATGAATCACATATACCCAAAACTTAGGCTAACTACATTATCATACGCACGCGAGACTCCAACAAGAGTGTTGGCGGATAAATTAATCACCCGGACATAATGATTTATCCAAGCAATTCCTCCGGACGAGTTCAAGATACACATTGTCACGGTGTGTATTAGACTGAAATTGTACTAAACATTAGTTTTTTTGGTGGTGATGAATCCGTGAATTACAAAACCTCCAAGGCTGAGCTAGAAGCCCACCAAAATAAGTCTGTACTTGTGAGCTTGTATATTACATGCTTCGGTGCTCCCAAATTAGTTAGGGAGCAATGTATGTCGGTACCTTTACACGTAAAAAAATCTACAATCAAATTAGATTAGTAAATTGGGAGCACAGACAACCTACAAGGCAACAAAACCAAAACCTAGAGACGTGAAGTTCCAAGGTGATACATCATGGTGCCATTCGGATGGGCTACGCCGCTCAAAGGTATAATGCTTGTGGAAGATGTATGGATTGAAGGGGATAGAGAAGAGTGATGAGAGTTGGCTTATCTTGTTGACTGGGTCGGCTCGACATAGTATAATAGATAAGTGGTGGTGAATAGCTAGCTAGCGTTGACGGAGTAAGCTAGCTTATAGTCGTCGGAAGGCGATAAGTGATGGTGGGTGGCTGAGTATGTTGATCATAAGCTTGAGAGGGATAGTTAGGGCTTTTGCAGTCAGGATGAGCCCCCCCCTCCCACCTGCCTTCTATATAGACCCATCAATTCATTGGAATCCAAAATTCAATTTCGGGTTGACCGTGGACTTCGTTAAGTGGGCTGGACCACACCTTCCATAATTGGGAGAGTCACTTCCAGTTGATCCTGTTAATCGAACTACTCTCTCACCGAGATGGTTGGTTGACTAACCTTGTTAAATACGCAAGGAGGGTTTGTTAGCCTTCCAACTAGTTGGTTAGCTAACTGACCTGGCTAACTAAGCTAGGTGGGCAAGCTGGCGTATTAACTACTTGGTTGGTTGGACGACCGAGCTAGATGAGTTAGCCAATGTGTGTCAAGTAGTTGGTTGGTTAACTGAGCTAACTAGCTTGTCAGTCAGTTGGATGGATGACAATTTTGATTGAGCTATGTGGGATAGCTAACCTAACTTCGATATCAGACTTCATTGTGAAATTAGTCTGGACTCGTTAGTGGATCGTAGGTCGGGCCATAGACTTTTTGGGCTGGACAGTTACAAATTTTAGTCAACACAGTACCCCGTTAAAAAAGTTCATACTAAAATACAAATCACCTAGTCTTATTGCATTTCTTTATATACTAGATATATATCTAACACTCGACTCTGCTGGTTGTGCTAACTGTCGATTGAATGTCACAAAAATCGGCAACTGCAAACGTAACCAGCAGTTATGATTACGATATTATAACCGACGATTACGTTATAGACGATTAGAAACCGCGAAACTGCAAGTTTGTTAAAAAATATTAAAATGTGTTACTTTATTTAATACAAATACTTGTTAGTTACATGAACAAATAAATATCAAAAGGTGAGGGGGTTATTACACACTTTTTACTAAGTGTGTAAGTCTATAGAGTAAAAGGTAAACATTTAACATTTATATTATTTATTTGGCCTAAAAACAAAAGAAAAGAGTT
The DNA here is from genome assembly GCA_036897825.1 of Plantago rigida. NCBI lineage: Eukaryota > Viridiplantae > Streptophyta > Magnoliopsida > Lamiales > Plantaginaceae > Plantago > Plantago rigida. Next base: position 127 of record JAYMSR010000614.1, on the reverse strand, counting down.
GTTTTTACTTTTTATTTCAACCAGTAGTTAACCGCCGGTTAGACCGCTGGTCATATAACCGTACGTTAGGCCTACATTTGACGGTTATAAAATACGTCAACCATAACACCCTATAACACAGTTGGGT
>JAYMSR010000613.1:0-13108 GCA_036897825.1 Plantago rigida | reverse complement strand
GGTAGATAATTTATATTGAAAGAGAGTTTCCTCTCTCATGGAACTTACCGAGAATCGTCTAAAGAAATTAATGATAAATTAAGGTATATATCTAGATCCAAAAAATAAACTCTATCAACTTGCCAAGTGCACCAAAATTTGCCATAAGTCCTTGCAAGGTCCTTGAGTTCACGCTTCTGAATCATCTCTGGAACTCCAGGGTTCACCCACAACCCTGATGTAATCTGATCATACATTAATCAAATCAAATCAAATCAGTCCTTTTCTTAGTTAATTGACATTAATATATGGAAAATAATTCATTAAAGAATAGACCTCGAAACCATGTGAATGCCAAAGCGTCTGTTCCTCAGGTGGAAGAGTTTGAAACACTTTGTCAGAAATGATGTACTCCACACCAATGAGTCGAGCCGAAGAGTCGTCGGAATCGTATACGGCACACTGGAGAAAATCCTGGTTGAGTCGAGTGGCGTAGTGATGAGTCTGAATCTGACGAGTCATGTCGTGGCTGTAAATGGCGAAGGTGCAAGCGTGTTGAGTCATCTTCTTGATCGGTTTGAGTGATTGAGTTAGTTGAGCACCCTTGTCGATAATGTGTTGTCCTACTGTCATCGGCTTGCCCGGTGGCACTGATCCGTCACCTGGCGGCATTAGCGCTGGGTTTTTGTCGCTCGAAGACATCTCGATCTCAAATTGCTGCTTAGCTTGTTTGTCACTCAGATTTGCTTAACCAGATTTATGATGGAAGTGGGAAATGAGTCTGTCTATATTTAGGTGGTGGTGATGGAGGAGGAAGTGTTGTGATGTATCCACGTAGGTATTGAGGTGGCTCAAAGTGCTGAAAAATCGGCTTCTGCTTTGACGTGTGTCTCTAGAGATAAGTTATATCATCTCTCTTAAGACATTTAAGACATGATGAAGTGGATCAATTAGTGTTAGTTCTTTATGAGTACATGTAATTATTGAAATATCAGAAACAGAATTTGGAAATTACTTGAACACCTCGAACCATGAAAATTTCATGTGACAGGAATCTATTATTAGTCGGGAACTCAGTTTGATTAGAAAACTTACTTCCAGACACAGCCATGAGCTCGTATTATTAACTTGCTAAACAATGCATATTAGCATTCTTGTATCACTCCATTAATATTTGTTCGCTTTGATATCAACGTTCTCACAATTTGCTGTGTTCTTTGAGGTCAGGGGTTTTAGTCGGTCACGATTGCAGGGCGTAAACTTGATTTCACACTTGATCAAGAACAGGTTCAGAGTGTCGGTATTGAAGCCCCAGATGTAGGGGTACAAGATTATGCAGGAAAGTGTTAAGTATCAGGAGAAGCATAATGGCTTCAGGAAACTGCGGAAATGTTCAAGAATTAAGACTGCACGATTCTGACTTGCCGGACGACATACTTTTAAGTAATTCGACTCAAGTTTCCCCTGCTTGAGAAGCTGGAAATGGAGACTTTCAGCTTGGGACAAGATGTCCGCCTGAACTATGCATTCAATTTTCATGCTTTGGCAAAGGATAAAGGAACTTCAATTTGCAGACTTAATAAGAAGAAGCACTGCCATATAAAATAGTACAAGAGGAGCAGAAGACAGTAGAAGAAGCAGCTGTAAATTGGATACTTTCCACAAGTACAAAGTTTCCTAGTATAACAAGTTAGTAGCAGTTAATTGTGTTGGTAGAAGTTAGCTTTATCTTGTTCATTTGTATTCATCAGCAATTCTGTAAGTTCACATATGAACTCTGTTATTCAATCATTCAATTTTCAATTTGTATATATCTACATGGTATGATTGGTATCCAAAAGCATTTTATATTGCGTACAAAGGTAGTATATATAAAGTAAAGAAAAAACAAGATCTTGGCTTTAATACATTTGTGATTAACTACAGATTACAGAGAAGAAAAATATGAAACCACACAGCAAAGCTAACTCCTTTTCTCACAAGCATAACATTTCAAATCTGAAACTTACAATTTACCTCTACAGCACACAATCATCATTCACAACTAAGCAGAGTAAATTCTTCATGATCATGCAGATCCAAACCGTCCATCCATCATTTCTATAGCTCTACATTCTTCAGCTCATGAACTCTACTCTCATTAACAAACTCGATGCTCTCCTTGTACTTGTACCTCTTTGATACGAACAGGTAGACAAAGAAGTTCAACAGGCTCAGTATCGAAAGCAGCCAAAAGAACAAGTTCAGATGTTGTCTGTTTATGTTGTTTCCAGCCAGCCAGCCCTTACTATTCGTTATGTCCTTCGTAGCACTGTTTACAATTTTAACAAGAATGGTGCTGAGGAAGTAACCGAGAGACATAGAGGTCCAGAGGAAGCAGCTTGAGATTGATTTTAGATCTTTTGGAACTTGTGAGTAGAAGAACTCAAGTAGCCCCACGTACGTGAACAGGTCGGCTATGCCAAAGATGAAGAACTGGAATGACAGCCAGAATACACTGATTGGGATTGGTGGCATTAATATTGGGATCGCGTCCAGCATGTTGTGCTCCTTTGCCACGCCTTTTCGCTTCACCTGTTAAGTATGATTAGTTGTGTCATTATCTTATATGGTATCAGAAAAGTTGAACACTTTTTTTGGATGGGGAAACATTCAAACAATTAGTTAGTCATACCTCAACTATCGCGGCCACTGCCATGGAAATGGCAGAAAGAATAAGACCGACTCCCACTCGTTGAAGGTGAGTTATCCCAGTGGGGACGCCTGTGAACTTTCTTAGGAACGGGACTATTATCTGATCGTATACCGGGATGATGATGATCAAGAAGGCTACTGGGAGGATCGGAATACTAGCGGGCGGAATCTTGAAATTTTTAGTGATTCTTGTGTCCATAGTATAGCCCTGTTGGATGGAAAAAGTTTGTAGCTGAGCCAAGCAAAGAGTCATGATGATTGTGCAGCAAAAGACTGGCACCATGTTTAGTATGATTTTCGCGTCTTCCACTTGTGTCACTCTGCAGACTTTCCACGGGTTTGGAGCTTCAGAGTAAGATGCTTGGATAGCTGCTTTGTCCAAGCACCTAATACATGAAATCTGTTTAGCTTCTGATATAGAACAGACATGCTAATATTTTGTACAATCAGTTATATTATTTTCATTCGCATGTTTGTTATGTTACCTGAAAACCTTAGTATGAGGTAGAAAGTCGAGGTGTGTTACAGCTTCGCTATCTTCATGAATCTCATACAGCTGATTGGGATCCTCAGGAAGTTGAAGATTTCTGTTGCGAATGGCCACAACATACACCTGTTTGGAGGGATGAAACAAATATTGTAATGCTTCGGTTAACCGATAAGGTCACAAAAACTGAAGCCAAAGTCTACATACCTGTACTAGTTCTTTGAGGGCACTACTACCATTAAGGACATGATAACGGTACCAAGGGAATCCAGACGCGAAGGTTATTACACCGAAGAACATGGCTATAGCGGAAACAGTGAACCCCCGATCCCATCCTTTATTATCCTGGATCCATACTAAAAAGGTTGAACTAATTGCACCACCTATGCATATTGCAAGCAACAGGAAGTTGAAGAAACTTGATTTCTGTGTAGCCTCCTTGGGATCCTTATCATCAAATTGATCGGCACCTTGAGATGGCACCGAAGCCTTTACTCCCCCGGCCCCAAGCCCCACTAGATAGAGACCCACAAATAATAGCGCAGCGTTGGATCCACTTACTGGCTTGCAGTCAGCACCCGGCACAAACACATTGCAAAGAGGCGGTGTGAGCTTAGGGTAGTGCGCTTGCAATGCCAACAATCCAAATCCCTGCATTAAGACAATCTTAGTAGAAGATATGTATATTGCGTATTCACGGGGAATTTACTAAAGCTGTGAGAAGTACTTACCAAGAACTCGATTGTTGCTGAGACGACTGATGTAAATCTGCCAGCATAAGTATCTGCTAAGAAGGCAACGATGAGGGTGAGTAAATAGGTAACTCCCATGTAGTTTGTCAACTGGTTTGCTGCATCGGCTATTTCAAAGTGCATCGTCTGAGTAAGGTAGCTTATGAGATTAACCGCAACAGCAAATGTTGCCATGTTCTCGAAAGTAAAGCCACCTTCAGGTACACAGAGAATATATATTAGCTAGAATTCAGATGAAATGACACGATTAACATATCATATTAATCGCCAGATGCAACGTGCAATCAACAAGTACCTAAGATGAATGACGAATTTCGCATTCCACCATGTTTATATTTAGAGGCTGTTCTGCCTCTCCAGTCTACTTTCCCTTCAATGAGCTCAGTTTTATCCTGCATATATCAGAAATGGATAATGTGAGTGACATCTTGTATACGAGAAAAGCCGACTCATGAAGCAAACGAGTGAAAACAAACTGTCAGTAGTATATACCATTGTTAACTTGAAATCTCTTAAAATCAGAAGCAAGATGATTAATGGTAAGAGCTCAAGAAGTAATGAAGCTAAGAAGTTGGTGAAATTGTGACATATATACTGTTTCAATATGAACAAGTAATCATAGACAGCCAGACAGGTTAGTTTTTGTTCGAGTATCCTTGTACAGAAGCTATGGCATCTTTGCCGCCTAGGAGAGTAAAATCCTGCTGAAATTGTCTCAGTGGCAAACATTTAAGGAAAAAGCAAGCACATAACTTCAGTATTACAATAAGAGTAGCCACTAAAATCTTGAAAGAAATAGCAACTGGTTTGTTTTCTGCCGTTTTGAGTTAGATATCTTGGCATTTGGTAAGGATCTGTTAGTTGCACATCACAATCTACATTCTGTTATCATCTGTAGTTTCCTGGCCTATCATTTTCATGAACAGTATCTACTGTTCACCGCTGCTCATTGTTGCAAACACATCATTTTCGGTTTTTCTCCTGCAAACCAGGTAAAACGCATGCATGATCTTAACCTGAACATGCATCAAATCCATAGTGTCCGAATCAGTTCAGTTACAAATTACTGCTATATAGTGCGCAACCCGGAAAACTTATCGCGGGTTAATCATTCTAAGACTACTCCAAGAAACCGCACATAGCTTTGGCATACATATATGATTTGGGTACCAAAAATGAAGGTACGCACCTTGTCAGTAAGATTATCAGTACGAGCTTCTAAACGAGTCGAGCAGGCTCGATAAGTACATTGGATCGATAATCCCAGCTTTCATGGACAGTTTTCTTTAACTTACAACACAACTAATACCTGCATAATACTACACAAACTCATTGTTGATTGCGTCATAAAGACATAACCATGTCTCTTTCAAACCTGTAGTGAAGAATTAGTATAAGATGTCGTACTCGTACCAAGTCATTCAAAAAACACAAACAGGAGAAACCAAAACCATAAAATACAACAAGAATATTCTGTCAAAGTGTTCTATAAATCAAAATGATAGTATACAGACAACATTAGTTAATTAACAACACTAAACATTACTCACCTCAATGAATAACTATTACTAACAAAATGTACAGAAGAATGAGAACAATAACTCGCCTGTGCAAAAAAACTCCTCTAACCTCTGAATTTCAGTACTTAGCAAAGAATCTAATCAGTAATTCAATAACGAGTACTTCACGCGCAACACGATTCTTCCTTTATCAACTCCAAGCTTTGCTCCAGTCACAAGCCAATGGCCAGGCATATCTTGCGGCCCTTTTGACATTTCTGTCATATCCACAATTTTTGCCAGTTTCCCCACTTGACTCGACCCTTCCCCTTTCTCATTCGTTGAACTGTCAACCTTTGGTAAGTTGGAGGGGCTATGATCCCATACAGACCGCCTTATGGTGCACCCTGGTACTTTCGAGAACAGGAGTTTAAGGTGCAACACGCTTTTGGCACCAAAATCCCAAACGCCAAGCTGAGCTCCAGTAACAATGTGAACACCAGAGAGATCACCGATGCATGTGTCTGTAAATTCAATCGGAGCTGTACTCACATGGGAAAAGTTTTTCCATTTGATGGGTTCGAACCATCGGCTATCTTGCTCTTCAGGTCCTTGCCACCTTGGCGCACCTATGGCCACGTGAGCGTCCCAGTGGGGTTGAAGAATCTTGGGAAGAGATACAAGGTGCTGCAAATTGATTGCAAGTCTATTCTGCTTGATGCCTTCAAGGCTGAGTTTGAGTCCTGTGACCGGCTTACGCCCAACTGTAACCTGGAATATAAGCATTTGTTAGCAGGTCAAGTATTGTTATGTGCATATTTAGACGTCAGTTGAAGCTTTATCTCATCACGGGTTGTTTGCAGTAGTTTGACATTTATTTGGAGAAAACAAATGACCTATTAGTACAATCTATGGAGAGATTGCAGTGCACAAAAAAAATAGAGAAAGCTAGTGCATGCAGAATTTTTAATTTAGAGAAGAGAAACTAGAAGTAGCATAAATAGCTTAAATTTAGAGAAATGAAGCTGAAAGCTAGTATGCGAACAGCAAAATCCTACTCGTGCTCTGAATAGTTAGAAGTTATTTTGTAAAAGCTGTTAGATATTACTTCAAACTTGTTGCGAACAACCCTCTAGATCAAAACATGCTTTCCCTCTACACAACTGCACCGAGTTTTATGTCACATTGTCAATTTTCTGAGTATAATAATAGTCACTGTAATAAACGGTTGGATGTACACAAAGAGAACAAATGAACTGCAAAACCTTTTGTAACATAATTCTAAATATGAACTAAACAATTTGTGTTCATCTATTAGGGTCCTTGATACAAATCTCTTGGTTGCGACCCCATTCGGCTTTGTACATAGATTAGGACGTGCTTCATAAAGCATCAATTTATCATGTCGAGATAGATGGCAATGCATGCCAATCAGCAACAAGATACAAACGTCATGATTTCTGTAACTTACTTTCCTTGGTAAAGATTAGGCACCAAAGAAGATGATTTTTCTTGCACGCAAAGAACATTTTCATTCACGCAACTAACTGAATCTGAATAATATGGACTGGAAAAATTACCTGGTCTGGGCTTATGTAAAGTTTAGGACCCATTAAGCTGAACTGAAGAGATGAACAGACAGGCTCTTTCCTTTGCAGGTTGTTCTGTTCCGGGGCCCAAACCCGAGAAATTTGGAAGTCCAAGAAATACTGAAGATCCTCGATTGGTGGCTTGTCTGAACAAAATAGAAATTTGACACACAATTCAAATTACAAAGAAAAGACAGAGCACAACCACCCTAAATTACGACAAGAATGCTGATGATTACGGAAAATATAATTAAATTCACATTTGTATGTGTCATAATTCATATGCATTGTTTAATTCCATCCTTGCTGACCAAACAGCATGGAACGACAAAATATTTGCCTCTTTTTCCACACCCGTGCAGTTACTAAAGTAAAACAAGTAAAAGTACACATCAATTATTCGGAAACCCTATAAGCTTCCAATGTTATGTGCTCATATAAACCGATAGTTGCCCCATCGCGCAGACATCTAAGGTCTAAACAACCAAGACATTAACAACAAATATAAGAGAGAACTTTGTGAATGTGAGAAACAACGGCAACTAGTAACAGCCAAGACAACTGAAAAATAACGCGTAGCTAACATTCATAGTGGTTGCAAAGTAATTTTTCTTATAGTTCTCCAAGCTACGCAACATAAAATAAATACCAAATTGAAAATTGCTCATTTTCATCTAGAAAGATGTTTCTTTCAAGGTGATCTTAGAAATTGAACCCCGGATCTTGTCAAGAAACAAAATTAACATGTCAAACAAAGGCACGTGTTCTTTCGCCTACAAACCAGCTGCTTCTGCAAATGTCATATGTGGTATTTAGCAGAGAACCCTAAAAGAACTCCAGCATTGGTAACTAAAGAAGCAAATAGACGAGCAGGCTCTTACACTCCAAATATAACTCAATAGCTCGGGCTAAATGTTTTATTCCAGCCACTCCTTCGAGCAATGACACAATTGGTGTAAATGTCATGTTGATCACGTCGGGTGCTGATTCTACGGTCTTGGCCCATTTGGCATAGCTCTGTTCAAGATCATCTCCTCCCCTCCTCCTCAAAATAACAGTAACATCCTGCACTCGAGGTAAAACTAGCTCAATTGAATTTGCCTACTTCGGAAAGGTCGAATGTGTTCTACATAAAATTTAATCCTTACAAAAATGAGATAGTTACATTTTGCAACCTGTCACAAAAACTATAGGACCTTTTACAGATACATCCTTAGATTTATTTATTTTTAATCAATATATTTCACCCTAAATTCCTGCGCTTTTTCAGCTTCATTACTACTGACTACAAATGGTTTCATGCAATATTCCTTGAAGATGCTTGCTCAGACATGGTGGGAAATGTAACAGTGTAACATATTGACAGGGCAAAATGACAAAACTTAAGATAAGGTTGCAACGTGCAATGACTTTGATCAACATATAATTGGGATTGTCAAGTGAGAACTTTTTATGTTATGGGATGCAGGCCAACAGGATACCATGCGTGGGGCTACAAACTGTTTTTATTCAAATAATTAGAATATATGCACAAATACAGGTTGATTAGATGAGTCCCCAGAGTAATATTTCGGCAATATATAACATATAAGTACTTCGATTAGGAAAATAAGTCATCCATGAGAATGACGGTTGCACTAACCTTGTCCTTGTATTTTAAAGAACCAGCACTTGAGTTGCCCCTTGAATCTGAGAACCTCTGTTCTCCAATGTCATTAAGATAGTTTTCAATGTCTGTCACTGATAAAGGTGATGCTTGGTGCTGTCTAATGTAGACTATATCTCTTCCACCAATTGTTGCAGAGGTAACAATGTGGGTGCCGTAATTTTCAATAAAGCTGACAGAGACAACTTTGAATCAGATGTTATGAGACAAATTGAGCACTAGTGAGTAGTGGCCACAGTCAATGTAATCATAGCCATTTAAAAGTCATGATTTCTCTATGCATGAGAAGCACAAAGCCAAAAACATAATTGTGTAGCCTGAAAGAAGATTGCTAAATGCAGTGAAAAAATTCAATAAACAAGATCAGGTATGCATCAGGAAGGGTTAAGAGTATTTAACTTTCAATTATCAAATCCCAGGATCAAACTTGCACCTTTGAAGCATCCAACTTACAATTTTCACGATTTAATGATTGCATAAAGTAATTAATGATTCATCCAAACATGGATCAAAGTTTCATTCGAGGTACATTCTGGCCTAATGGATAATAATAGCACCATTTGAAGATATTATGTCCACGTCTGGCAACATCAAAAAAAAAAAAAGAGAATGAAAACTTCAAGTAGACTTTCAGATTTTTTAAAAGCTTCGAAATTATCTTTTTTCTATTTTGATTCAAGCAAATGGGAATTTTAAACACAGCATCTGTATCCAAGACAAGTATTATAGGCCAGTGAATTCTTATGCTATAGCAAATAGTTCACCTTGATAAGGATGCAGGATCCCAAGAATATGGAAAGGCACGTTTGATTTCATCTGACAAAACTAAGTCGGGTTTCGCTAGTTCAACCCTATATAGAGGAATGGTACGCCCCACCATTGCAAGTGATTTTGTGGTTGCTGCATCGATTTGCCGACAGCCAGTGAAATTAAACATGGCATTAAGGCTTCCAAGTGGTATGTCACCAGGAACATCTGACATTTCATTGAAATATTTTGCCATCTGCAATTACAAGTGTCAACATTTATGGTATGCCAAGATATGAAATATACTAAGCTGATACGAATTTGATAGCATCAGATAAATGAATAAGAGACATATATAGCATGTGACACATGAAACATTGATAATCCTGCTCTAGGTCAAAAAATGTTACGTCTGCACGGGAGATACAAAATCTTGACCATTCTAAATAATACTAATGCTTAATTTGTAATAACTATTAGATTTCCTTTTTGGACTTGACCAAGGCGTAATATGAATTACAGTTGGTTTGATTCCAATTCACATAATTTGGCCAAGAAGTGTATAACAGTATAAGGAAACTGAACATAGAAATTATTCGTGAAGCGAAACAAGCTTAAGTGCATAGAAGTTGAATCAACAGTAGGAATGTTGAAATGGCGCCAAGGAAGCATTTCTAAAGTTAAATCACTACAAGTTATAATGCTTCAGAGAGATGAACAAGCTTAAATGCCGAATATCAAGATCAAATATTTCATACATGGAAGAGCATGGATATCTCTGATTACAGTTTCCAACTAGCATACAGTATACTAAATACTCAGGAACCCATTTACTATGGAAGCTAAGGATCATCATCCAAGGAAAACAAATTTGGCTAAAATGTAGATCATAGTTACGAGATAAAATGATCGAAAAGAATAGTCAAGGATGACATAAGTAGTTGAATTCATCGCATTTATTATTCAAAAGAATTTGCATGTAGTAAATTTAGTAATAGTATTTGTTAACCATCCTATATGGGCAATTCAGAGAAGGAGAGCTCTCCACTTACACCTCAAATTATCTCATCCCAGCAAAAAAAAAAATCCCTTAGTGGAAAGAGAGTATTTATCCAAGCATTAAAAGAAGATTAAATAGGTCTTGCATGCAAACAGATAATGTCGTAACTCGTAAGCCCCTGCGTACTATTATTTATTACGGCCAAGTCCATGGATGTAACCCGATTGGCTGTACTACTTCCACACTAAATTCCATTGCCATAATTTCATTATTTTGCGATTTCCAAAACTAAACTCAATGACGCGTGTCATTGGCAAGGCAAGGCAAGGCAAGCCAATCTCCTACAAATACTGTGCAACCATGGATGTCAAATTAGGCCACTGCTCCAACAACTCAAGGCAATGAAATGTTCACAGTTACATAGGCCTGATTTCTAAATGAATTCCCCTTCCACAACTCAATAAAATTTCAGCATTTGCAGATGAAAAGCTCTCCTCTTCCTCTTTGATCATCTCCCAACCATTCATCTCCACGTTTTCTTATTACATGCAAAAGCAGTGTTTCTCCACGTGTAAGAGAGATTTGTTGTGTGTGGCGAAAAAGCATTGTAAACCCTAGCAAATAAATACTTGTCAAATCATCATCCATCATTATCACCCGAATGGGTATGCAATATTAAAAAGGATACGTTCTCAAACTTAACAAAATGGCGAGTGTCAATGCTTCCACAATGCAATCTCCACTACTACACAACCCGGTTAGACAGGGTTCAATTTAGCCCCATTGTACTAGACAACGCAAGGGGAATCAAAGCATCCAATTTACGTAGCTGCTCGAGTTCTGATTGAGTAACACAACCTCACATTTCGATAGGTCTCCAAAGGACAACTTTCACCAATAATAACATTTTTGTATATTTTTCAGGCTACTAAAAATAGAAACCTCACCAAGATATAAAGCTAATCCAATCAATCATCTAAACCAAGATCGACATTTTGGTCAACAATTTAACATAAAAAAAAATGAGGACCCAAGTCATGAACGGAGTCAACAAGAAACCAAAATCAAATCCAGAGGAAGAAAAAGAAAAACGGCCCAAGATAAAATTTTGAACCTCATTAAAGCTCCAAACAGGTGTGTTCTCGTCAGAGCTACGTCCTCTAACGCAGATAATGTCAACGGAAACATTTGGGATCAGACAAGAGCCGGAGATTTCAAGATTCCTAGTTTGGTCCTCATCGACAAGGACCAAGCGAGAACCAGGAGCACCTTTACAGTAGAGCAGCCTGGTGTCAGAGGTGACGTCAAAGCCACGGCCGAGAGCTTGGATGGAGTTGCATAGAGTTGTGATCAGAGCGTTTTCGGAAGGTAAGCTGGTGATGGTGTTGGGTGGGGGTGAGAAGGCCATGGGAGAGTAGGGATGATGATTCAAGAATGAATTTTTATCATCGTCTTTGGGGAAAAGATTGGATTTTGGGGGAATTCTTGGGGTGGGTGGATGGCGGTTTTGGGGAGTCAAAGATTGGACTTGAACAACAAATGCTGGATTGGGTTTGGGGTTCTGGAGTGATGAGTTGGTTGTTTCAATTTTCAATCTAATGGGATGGGAAGTTTGACTGCAATTCTTATTATTGCAGCAAACGCGTTATGCTAGATTCCAGAGTGTTGTGAATTAGGGTTGAGCAGAACCAAACCGAACGAAATTCGATCGAAATCAAAATTTATGCTTTTTGGTGGATGGAAAATTGAACCGAACTAAGGTCGATTCTTGGCCCGGACCGAACCGAATTCTGACTTGGACCGATATTACATTTATTTAAAATATAATTGCAAAAATAATTAAGCACCAACAACGCAGGGTAGATCACATGGATCGCAAAGCTATTCCTCTTCCCATGTCACCATTGTTCACTGAATATCGGTGTCGAGACATAATGATGTTGGGAGATCTCCTAAATGTTCCTTTTTTCCAATTTCTCTTACTCAGTGGAATAGATACACAAATCATTAGTTGTTGCACTCCATAAAATGAAGCTCCACATAGCGTGAGTGGATCTTAAATTATAAAGGCCCAAGTATGGTTTTTTTTCAACTCAGTACCTGATGTTGTGTGTGGTGGATCGATGCAGAGGGACATGGTCGAAGGTTGTCTAGCACTCAAGTTAATTGGACGATCTGGAGGTGGTCGAGATGGCTGGAGGCAGCAGTGATGGAGGATATGCTTGCACTACAAGAAAACAAGAATTTAGAGACGGAATTATCCGTCTTTAAATTTGGACCGATCCGTCGCTAACAGCTTTAGCGACGGATTTAACGACGGATAAGAACTTTGTCCTTATTTTGGGCGTCTCTAGCTTTTTAGAGACGGGATAACTTATCCATGTGTAAGTTAGTCACGGATTTAGCGATGGATAAAGTGTTGACCATTTAGAGACGGGTAACGGATAATTATCCGTCTCTAATCATTTCATTTTTTTAATTTCTTCTGCTATTTAGCGACAGATATGTTATCCGTCACTAAAATTGCAGATTTTTTTTATATTTTAATTTTAATCTGCAGATTTAATTTTAATTTGTTGTGGTGGATCTCGGGAATCGGAGGGGATCAGAGATGGATCGAAGCAGATCGGATGGTGGTGGTGCACGTGGTGGCAGGGGTGAGGTAGTGTCAGGGGTGAGGTGGTGGAAGGGTGGT